>JALPCE010000031.1:0-133436 GCA_026538705.1 Aureobasidium sp. GC_Fusr_1 | reverse complement strand
CACCCGTTCAAATGCGTTTCGAACTGGACAACAGATTCTTCAATGAAAGCAAGAGAGTTTGAAGAAAAGACTCATGCTGCTCGGGCCCTTCTTGTGCATCAATTCGGCCATGGTTGTTTTGAACTCTAGAACTTGCGAGTCGATTGCGTCTTTGTGTTTGAGCAAGAGAACATTCATGTTCTCGAGATTGTCAAGAAGTGTTGTTAGAGAAGCAGCGAACAAAGCGAGCTCCTCGTTTTCTTTGATGATATCGTGATCCTTTGGTACGTGAGATTGCTTCTCAAGGCGTTTGTTGTCCATAGCGTACTTGAGACTGGCTTGTTTTTCTGCAAGGAGAAGGTCGTAGGAGTTTGCGTTGTTCTGGAGGAAGCGTGTACTTTCCGCGATCAAGCTAGTGTTTGACGCGAGGATGAACTTGCTGGCATTGGCGAGCTGATCGCTTTGTCGCATGAAGGTGCGGCTTTGGTCTACTGCTCGTTGATGGAGATAACGAAGGCGCTGATTGGTGCCGGCAATATCGTTGAGCAGCGAAACAAGACACTCAGCTTTGCCACTGGAAATCTTGATGTCTGATAGAAGAGTGTTGTGCTGGTCCATGACGGTGTGAAGTGCACTTGATATTTTCCATTTGCGAGCCCTCTGGTCTTTGAGAAGATGGTTTTGCCACGCGGCTTCAGGGGCGGCGATCATGCAGTGAAAGCTTTGAGTCTGAGTCTCGTGCTTTGTTTCGGGCTGAGCGATGACAGAGGTTGTGGCGGGACTGTCTGCTTCGATAGCGTCGTCAAGCTCGATCAATTCTGTCGAGTCGTGGGTTTGATTCAGGTCGTCAGGTTGGGGAAGTTGCGGTAGGGTCTTGTCCGTTGCGTGCTGGTATAGTGCATCACAAGACCTGACGCGAGGCATCTTGGTGAGTTGAGGTGATTTGCTCTTCTGCTGAGGGCTCTCATGGATGGTGATGAGAGCGGAGTGTGTCAGGCTTATATGGCGTGGCTTTGGTGAGTCTGGACAGCTTGTTGCCCTGATTGGTATGCGCTAGAAGCAGTCAGTATCAGATTGATTTCTAACAGTCAAGTGTTCTTTACACTCTTTGGTGATGATGATAATGGTGCCATCCTGGATGTAGGCTCTGGAGAAGATAATGTAGTGAGCAGATTGTGGTCCAGTGAGTCTTGGGGTGCTATCCGTATTGCGTTTGTCACTCGTTGTGTTGTTAGGTTGTAGATATAGAAGGATGAAGTTATGGAGCCAATGTTGATGTTTTAGTTGTGACTTTGGAAAACAAAAGAATCCAGGAGACGCGTCCGGCTTTGTTGATATATACGACGATGACGGAAAAGTCGTCCTCGGCAGAACCGGGCGACCAGGCAACCAGACACACGATGAGTTTGCATCCGCAGCGGCATCTCTATATACATTGCAGAAACTGAAGGAGCAATAGGAAGAGAGGTAAAGTGATGAGAGGAGATTCAAGTGATTGTGGTCTGCCTGAAGTGAGTTCTTGGTGAGGATATGTGGCTATATAGGGGCTTTCTGTAGTCGATGCACTCATGTACAGCTTCATATGTGTACTGTGATAGAAGCTTACTGGGTAGGCTGCTGGATGTCATCACTTCGTTGACCATGTTTGGGAATACGATCAGGGGGTCGGAGCAGGGTCAGCAACCGCTAAGAATTGGAGAGATATCGTTTACGAAGGAGAGGCGCATATATAGTACATAAGTGACACTGTTTGCTACACGCCGAAAGAACACATGAAAAGAAGAATGGAACTCACCGTCTCCTGAATGCTACAGAAACACACCAAGATCTATAGTCAACAAGCATGAAATCTTAATGACAAAGACATCTTGAAAGTGAAAACAAAGGGACTATATAGTGTGAAAGAGTTGCTCATCTCACATCGCTTCTATAAGTCCACACGGTAGTCTGGCTGAAGGGAGATCCCCGATCCTCTGTACAGGAAGTAATTTACCGCCAATTGCAATGATTGTATACGCCGGGAGTAGTAGCGTCGGAGACTCTACTTTTGCTTCTTTAAAGGTGGTGGGTTCGACTCTTGGCATGATCCCTTTTTGTCTGCTCTTTTGCTTTGTGTGTTTGTCTTGTTGATGAACATGATCAAAGAGACTCTGTTAGCATCACCTCGTGGCGCACATTCTCCAGTGTCACGATGCAGCAACTCGTCCTAGCATATATTGAATCTAGAAGAAGTCTGTGATAGCCCACATGCCCTTCAAAATGCCCTGTCGTTCGTGGTCATCTCACAATCAGGGGGCGGTTCTCCATATCGAGGCATATGTAGCATAGAACTGTCGTATGCAGGAGAATGAAGAACCAACAATCGACAAGGTCTACAAAGCTCAATGTAGTATGACTTGATCCCTTAATCTCATGGCACAACTTCGGCGGGGTCCTGTTGGTCGGCGCGTGTTGAGCTTCCAAGAGTTGAGTTTGTGTCAGTTTGCTATACAGACGCACAGACAATCTGACGCCGAGCAATAACACCGCTGCGCCGTACATCAAAACACAAGGAAAAGTCATTCACCTCCTCAACAATGGCATCATCATCTTCATTAAACCCCTGCTGGTCAGATCAGGTCTATGAAGCATTCGATATGCTCAGCAGCGGCAACCATCAAGGCGCCATCTCAGCATTGCACACGCTCCGCCGCGATTCGAGACTCCCTCGTTTCTGGCGCATCCAAGTACTGGCTCTCCTTGCAAATGCAGTCGAAGACTGGAATGAGGCTGAAGTAAGATCTCTTCGTCGAGTCTAGGCAGAGTAGTGCTGACTATCGTAGACTTACCAACAGGCAGCCGAGATGCTGTACAAGTCCACTCGCATCATATTCCCACCAGGATGTGATGAGGGCGTAGACGCAGCCTTGTACAGAAACCGTCTCCTCCTCGACCAGCTCGTTGTCGAGCTAGACAATACCATGCCTGACGACATCAGAGCATTGAGGGAGCAGGTCGAGGAGGAGGACGAGCAAGAAACGGACAGGGAGGATGACGGTGACTCCGAGGACCACGACGACGATGATGACCACGATTCTGACAATGGTCATGAGGAAGTTTGAAGAAGCCAGGCATAGCGAAGGAGAGGGCCGGAGAGTGGAGGCCGACCACGAGATAGAACCCGGCAATCAAAATCCGAGTCTCCAGTGGTAACTTTTGTGCTTGTGATACCATGATATAATGCACGATGAGTAGCTTGTGTGTGAGGAGGCCCTGGGAGATTATGACCTTCGTCAAACGGGTCGATGTTCTCAATGAGCACTCCAGTGGGCATTATCGGTGTTTGTAATATACTGTGCATTTCCATAGCTGATGTTCCTCTGATTGTGCCCAGAGAGAGCTCTGCAAATCGTCAGCTTTCAGTGGACGCTACTGTTCCTCAGTAAAGTACTGTGCATTTTGATAGCTGTCCTTCCTCCGATCGTGTCCAGAGAGAGCTGATGATGCGAAGGACTTTCAATGGACATCACTCAGTCTCGGTAAAGTATTGTGCATTTTGATAGCTATCTTTCGATCATGATGGTAGCAAGGAGAGCAAAGGGAAATCTCTCATGGAGTGTCTCAACGAGTAGAAGTCTACTTCTACCGAGGTTGTGCCGCGGTGCCAAAGCTTGATATTGTCAAATATTTGACTAGCTCGCATCCAACAGCCACAGAAAGCTCAGCTTTCACATCTTCCGTGGCGCAATTGGCTAGCGCGTTCGACTGTTAGATTTGATCTGATCAAATCGGCTATCGAGAGGTTGACAGTTCAAGCCTGTCCGGGAGAGCTTTCTTTTTGATCTTTGCCAATAGAAACATCGATAGGATAGACAAGCTGCTGCAGTAGGTAATCTTTTGATCAAGGCATGGATACACACATGTGTTCTGTCAAGATTTGGCTGGGTGAGGGTCGAAAGTGCAAAACTGACTTCACGTCTCCCCCGCCTTTGACGAGGTTGCATTTCTCCTCGTATGCAGCAACAGCAGGAACGACGATCTTCTACATTGGCATTGGCACCCTACAACGAACGGTCAATTTATCCGTATCCATCATGCACATTTGCCTTGCTTTCTCTGACGGAAGAATGCACACCGGAGGCATATGTCTATCAAGAGGGGTAACTTTCTATTGCCCTCCACTTACAGAAGGCGACTACTCGTCTATGCCTTTGTCGCGTAGTGTTTCTAACGAGAGATCGTCGAGGGCATACGCGATGCATACACATACACAAGCGTAAGTACGATGAAGTAATGGGTAGGTCTTACGGACGTTTCTTGTCCATGTATAAATATTACGATCTCCCCTCTGCTATACTCTCACGGCTCATCGGTGTTTATTTCAGCAATGCATATTCCTACTCTTCTACTACCTATCTTGGGTGCTCTTGCTCAAGCCAGCCCTATCATTTCACGAGCATCATCATGGCCAAATGCACCCTTTACCACTTCCGGCCGCGACATGAGGAACAGCCTTGGTGAGACCGTCGTCTATGCTGGTGTCAACTGGCCAGGTGCTGCGGACGTCATGATCCCCGAGGGTCTACAATACCAATCCGTCAGCACAATCATGTCAAAGATCAAGGACCTCGGCATGAACGTAATCAGACTCACCTATGCAATCGAAATGGTCGACGACATCTATGAAGGCGTAGACAGCAGTCTCAAAACCGCATTCATCCAGGCACTAGGAGAGACAAATGGAACCAAAGTCTTGAACCAAGTACTGTCCAGTAACCCAAGCTTTTCTGAGAACACCACTCGTCTGGAGGTAAGTAGTATCCAAGACTATATACCATATACCTCCATCCCTAACTCTACCTTCAACCAAACAGGTCTTCGACGCCATCGCCGCCGAAGCAAATACCCAACAAATCTACATCCACCTCGACAACCACGTCTCAAAAGGCGAATGGTGCTGCAGCCACACCGACGGCAATGCCTGGTTCGGCGACACCTACTTCAATGTCGCAAACTGGAAACGCGGGCTCGCCTTTATGGCTTCCCACGCCTCTTCCTGGCCAGCATTTACCTCCATGTCTCTACGCAACGAACTCCGCACCACCGAAAACGGCACGGGCGATGATTGGGTTAGTTGGTATGAGAACATGATTCCGGCTGCTGATGGGATCTACGCTGCCAATACATCGCCATTGATTTTCTTCTCGGGCTTGAATTATGATACACAGTTGGGGACGATAGTCGATGGCGAGGACATCGGCAATGGAACTTCGTTTTCGCTGCACGATCACGCATACGCAGATAAAATCGTCTGGGAACTGCACAATTATGCCAACAGCGCAACCAACTGCGGCGATATCGAAGGCAGCCTGAGGAATCAGGGGTACAATGCTATGGAAGGTGATACTGCTGCTGTCAATACGGCTCCAGTGGTGCTGACAGAATTCGGCTTCGATCAGAATTCTGGCACGCAAAGTGTTTATGCGCAGTGCTTGAAGGAGTACCTGACTACTTTGCCTGATGGTCCCGGTGGCTGGATGCAGTGGGTCTTGTCTGGAAGCTACCACATCCGTGAGGGTGTTCAAGACAAGGACGAGACCTGGGGGCTATTGAACCATGATTGGTCTGACTGGCGCAACCAGACCGCAACCGACTACACGAAGGGTTTCGTAAAAGAGACTCTTGCATGAAATCGAAGCAACAAGGCACATCACAGTATAACAGACTGGCAACATAATCTTGAAATTCTTCCATTCTCGTCGAAATAGTTCATCTACGCAGTGATTTTTTTGAGCGAAAAAAAAAGAGAACAAAATAGCTATCCCTGTGCAAGATTCCATCTGGAAGACCAAAGGGGAAAGAAGCAACAAGATGCTAAAACTTGATCGGTGAAAGCGAAAAGCGAAGAAAGCAGGTCGAACACTGAATGCGTCGACATAAAACGAATTGCTGTTTGAGGTATCTGTGAGTTGCAAAAAAAGCCGAACCCGGCGCCGGAATAATAAAAAGAACGATTAAAAGCAAGAAATAAGGACAGAAACGGCGGAGCGATAAGGCGAAACTCGAACAATATACTCGAAACACTACAAAGCATGCAAACGCCTGCCATAAGTCTATCGCGTCTTGAAGAAGCAGGATGTATAAGACGATTGTTTTGTTGCTTTGGGGCTTGAGTTGTTGCTTTTGAGGCGCTTGACGCGCGTGAAAGACTCCAGTACTCCAAGGTATAATACCTGCTGTTTTTTCATAAGTCGTATTGACGGGTGTGAGTCATGTTGCTTGTATTGTGATTAGCGACGGCTGAAACCGCCTCTGATGGGTCCTTTTTTCTTTAAAGGAGGGCTCTTGGTAAGAGGACTTGTAGTGGTCATGGGAGAATTGCGAGCTCCGACACCCTTTGCCTTCTTTTTTCTCAGAGGTGTGATGGGTGTGTTGGCTGCAGCACGACGACCTGTCTGCATGGCGTTTGTCTCGGACATGGAAGCTCTGAGAGCAGGGTGCGAAGGCAGAGAACCGACGGCTTTGGCGAAGTGTTGATTGCGGCGGAAGGAGCCAACAACTCCGTGGCGGTCGAGATGAGCAAGCAGATCAAAGCCGCCAGGTTGGGATGATGTGGTGTTTGGGACTTGAGAAGAGAAAGATTGGGTGGTAGGGGAGGCGGCGTGGTCAGACTCATCAGGCATGTCTTGATCCTCATCGTCGTCGTCGTCAAAGTTCAGGAAGCACATAGGGTCTTGTTCTTCCTCTGCTTCGGCACCAGGAAGGGCAGCACCAAAATCGTGGATGACAGCACCAGAAGCAGTGACATCAACAAAAGGGGTAAAAGCTTCTGGTGGACCAATGACTTGATCGGTACGAAGGGCACCAAAAGAGTCGAAGAAGTCGTTCTCCTCGCCGATGCTCATGGCGTCGCTCTCGCCAGAAGGAGTCAGTTGAACCGACTGGCGAGGGCTGGTGGTACGACTAGTAGCACGGCTGTTGGTGTTGCTCAGCATGTGCATGCGCTCCCACAACTGCTTGTCAGCAGCAGATTGAATCTTCGCCGGCCATAAAGTGCTCTTCTGCGAAACACCAACACCATCAATGGTGAGAACAGGGCGGTGAGGGTCGATGATGAATGTTCCCATCTTGGGCTGTGTAGGGGTGCGCTTGTTCTTGTTCTTGCGAAGGGGCAATCTGATGCGGGCTGAGCTTGCATTGGAAGGGCGAGGAGTGGCGAGGTTGCTACTGGGGCTTGTAGGTGCGGTGGAAGCTCTCTTGGGTGGGGGAGGCATGGGCTCTTCATCGGTAGTGTCACCGTCATCGGCTTTGGGGAACTAGGTGTCAGCTTGCGGGTACTCAAGTATCATCAAACCGACAAGACATACATTCGTAGCCGCTGGAGCCTGCTGACGAATCCGATTCCTCCTCTTCCTCGTCCATGAGTAGCATTCTCATCTCATCGGCCTCAAAGTCCCACTCAGACCCGGCATTACTACTGTCGTCCTGGTACAACTCGTGGTCGTCATCCTTCTCGATCAAGCGTCTAAAGCGCGGGTCGAGGTGGTCTTGTTGGATGAAGAGATCGGGGAAGAAGTCGCTGTCGTTATCCGAGTCGGTCTCGTCAGACATGTCTGCCCTCTCCTCAAAGCGTACACGACGCTGAGGGGGCACCATCTGTTCGCTTTCGGTTCTCGTCAGGGGGCTTCCCTCACGGAAGAACTCGGGCGCGGCCATGATCTCATCAGCATCGAGCCAAGGCTGCGAGAAAGGGACATCGCCCAAGAGGTAGTCGTCGTTGAACTCGAGGTAGGCCAGCTCGGCTTGGTTGCTGTTCTGGCTAGACAAGCTAAGTCTTCGTGCCAGAGCAGCGTTGTGCTCGTCGTCGTCGTCTTCATCCTGAGCCATCAACTTCTCCTCGGCCTTTCTCATACTCTTTTCTTCGTCATCGCTGTTGCTAATCATGTCGACGCCGTCGTAGTCATCGTCACTATCGAATGACTCTTCCGGCGGTCTCCAGCCACTAGCTTGGAGCTCCGACATCTTGCGTTGAAGAGCACCTGACATGTTCATGTGTGTGGCCACGGCAGGTGCGTTTGTGTCTGCGTCTTCTTTGCCGGTGCTCTTCCCGCCATCTGCCTCTTCATCGACTCCTTCTGTCGATGTCTGAGTTTTTAGACAGCTTTTTGTTGCTTTTTGAGGGCTGAGCTGGCTAGCAGCCTCGTTGCTGGTATTTGTTGGCGGAGGCATGGCCTGTGGCTGCATGGTATTCGGGTTGATTGAAGTGGCCATTGTATATTGCTGAGTTGAATCAATATCGGGTTTGAGTTGTTGCAATGATGATGGGTTGGAGCGGGACACGGGTGGGGTGGCCTCGTTCGGTTTGGACTCGTCGTTGTATGTCTCAACGGCTGTTAATCTTGCAGCCGTTTCGTTTTCAAGAATGTCGCGGGGTGGGTTGTTGTTGAGTCTTGATGAAGTCGCGGCAAGACTGTGCTTGGGCTACTCGTAGTAGGTGGTGTCTGATTGAATGTGTATATAAATCTCGGTAAGAGCTCTTGAGAAGGACCGGTCACTAGAGGGCGCCGAACGAACAGGCGCCCCCTAGCGGTGGATTTAGTGAGCAGCGGCGGCCGGCGACATGTGGTAGACGAGTGTTAGTTGAATGGTGGGTGGGATTGGGTGGTAGTGATGGGCGACGTCTTCGTCTTGTATGGAAGCAGATGTTGACGAGAAAAGAAGGGAGAAGAGAAAGATGTTTAGAGGCAGTCGTCAGTCGTAAAGAAGCAGCCAACCATCCTCCGTCAGTCCTGCTTGGCGCAGACGCTAGAGGCTTGCCGCCCGCCTTTGGACTTTGCATCTTCTCTCCACGCGAGCACCTTTCTATCCCGACAATCTGACCTGTACAGCAGATCCTGCTCTTCCATTTTCTTCAAGTGCCTTCTACTCATTGGCTCTTCTTCTCCAGATCTCCTTCTCTCCTCCATTGCTGCCTTGAGAAAAGAGTCATCCTGTCCCGGTCGTCGGTATGCACGGGGGCCTCCGCCCAAACGGGCCCTGTCCTGCTCGACCAATCGCCGACTACTTGCGCTAGCGCATACCTTAATGTCCATGCTGTCATTCGTCAAACCACCGCATAGCAGCCAGTGCGCGCCCTTCCCTGAACCAGAGTTTTCTTTTCAATCTTCTTCCCCAGATAGAAAATGAACAAAAGTACAAACAAAGCATCACCGCCCCACTTGTATACATACATCCCTCGATGTCTTTCGATGCATCGAGCACACCGCCCGACTACGTATCTGCTGTCCTCACATCCACACCCACACGAGTGTCAGACTGTCAAGGCGTTTCGCATATTCACTCTGCAGCCTGTGGGCCCATGCAGAAAAACGTCGTCGCTTGCAACTTCTGGCCTGACCATCTCGTGACCATGGTATGGAGACGTCGGATCGTATCCGAGTCCTTGAGGAGGTCCAACGTCGGCTTTATTTACCAAAGCCTTTGACTTTGACCATGACACGTTTGTCAAATCTGGGCCCTCGGATTGCCGGCATTCGCTTTGTTTTAACAAAGACGGTTAAACTGTTTGACCACGAGTACGTACGAAGGCCTTTATCGCGTCAAAAGATAAAAGAGCACGCACATCACATGCTGTTGTCCGAGATTAAGAGAGCATATCAGTCATACACTCTCCTGACTGTCCACGTAGACCGTAACATGATCTGCGATGTTCCAGACATGAACCCGACAGATGGTATCATCTGGTCTTATCTGGATCATCTGGCATCATCTGGCGAGCAGAATGTGCTGTATTGCATAACATCTATATTCAACACTTTGCACAAGATTGACTACTACCTTCTTCACTAGTCTTGAGCATTAGACTCCCAGCTCATCCAGACCAGCAGAATAAACTCTCCTTAGATTTCCAGAAGTTGACAAGCTGGTCTTGTAGACACAGTTGTTACATCTGGCTTATGCAGAGGCTTGAGAGTCAGTTGGTCTTGGCTACACATCCGTGCCATATACGCCTATCACAATAGACTACGCGAGCATTACGTGTTATTGTGTCAGAAGCTGCGAATATGAAGAGAACAGAAATGTTTTGCTCCACATCTATCTCCGCTCTTCCAAGCAGAATGTGTGCTTTCGTAATATTGTACATAGACTTCTTCGTCTTCCAAGACTGCTTCTTTTTGTTTCCCGACGCCGAGTTTCCATATGCCACAGAGGGGAGAGAAAGGGTTGATGCGCTGCGGTGCGCGGCGCAGAGGTTGCGAGATATCGAGAACTGTACAAGGTCCTGGAGAGGATGAAAGGAGAAAAACAGATGAACGCCACGCTTCCTTGAAGATATGCCGAAATAATACAATGGCCTCGAAAGGGTCGAAGTGTGAGAGATCCAAGGCGAGGATGGATCAGCCTGGCGCAAGGCTGTAATGGGCGACAGGCGCTTGCAGTGTATGCGCGGATCGGAAGTATGCGAGTCCACGCTCATTGCTGCCAATGATTTCAGCAAAAGGTTCAACCTCGCGACTACCGGTCTTTGTAAACCTTTGGCTTCCATCCTTCCTGCAACTCTGCTTCCCTCTCCGCTGCCCTCGCTGCCTCGCGCACCTCCATGTCGATCCTTTCTCTTGCTCGCAGCACCTTGCTCTGCAGGTAGAAACTGCCTCCCTTCTTGGGGTCGTTTTGGTCGAAGAGTTTCTTGAAGCGCTCCGTCACTTGTTCCATGTTGGCCTTGCCGCCCTTGGGAGGTCCCACGTTCAAGATCTTGCAGGCTTCATCCAGTGTCAGGCCAGCTCCACCGGTGCCTCCCTTGATTCCGGTTGCGGCTTGGTATTTTTGTGATGCAGAGGCGTGGCGGTATGCTTCGCTGACAGCGCGGCCGAAGACGCGAGCGCCTGTTACGAAGACTTGGGTTACTATGCGGTGCGCCTGTAGATACAACTTGATTAGCATTTATTGGGGGTATGCGCAATAGGTGTACGAACCATTGCTACTGTGTATTGTGTCTGTTGAACAATAGAGAAGATGGTCACATCAAGAGCGGCGAGTCGGCGACAATCTTTCTCGACACTTCCGAGAGCCTCCCAATTCATCCCGCATCTCGGACTTGGCAATATCTGGTCAGGGTCGTCCCCAAAACAAGCATTTCGAGGTCGATATATGCTTTCCTTGTCCAGCCTCTTTGTGTAATAACTTGATTTCTCTCTGGTAGCCAGAGACAGTCTTTCGAGTACTAATGATATGGTACTTGGCGCTTTTGCTTGTGGTTTGAGGGGTGTGGTACGATTTCGATCGATGCTTTTTGCTTTTCTTCAAGCTGACACCATCAACCTCACTGATCATGCATGGCTCTTGAGAACATTGATTCGTCAATCAAGCATAGACAGAATCGTTGTCCTTTCAACAAATGAAACAGCAGAAATCATGTTATCAAGGATGCTACTGTAATGCGAAAGATTCTCATCTTCTGTTGAGCCTCGTGGTCGCGAATCGCGACTTTCTGTCTCGAAGCTCGTCAGCCTCGCTTCATCATTAACCTTCCTCTGACCCTTTGAACACCCGACTCCTACAACCTCGAAACACGCCTCGCGTTCATCTTTACAGAGTTCAGAAGAAGTCGCGTGGTGCCCAGTTATTAGTTATCGATGCCTAGATGAGGCTTCTGCATGCTGTAGTTCGCCAATCAGGCAACAGCGCACAGCTCCCCGCGGCGCGTCAACCAACTATAAAAGAGGAATCAAACCTCACTTCCTGAACAGCGATCATGCTGAGAGCTATCATCAACTGGTTCACCATGGCAATTCCAGAAAACAATACGCTGAAGGCAGCTGACTTCGCTTCCCACGCGGCACATGAACAATCACAGTCCGCTCTCTTCTCCGTCCTGCCTGGTGAGATTCGAATGACAATCTGGAACTACGCTCTCGCCGATTATCAAGACGAGACCCAGCTGTACGACGATGCGACATGTTACAAGCGACCAGATCAATTTGCACCCAGAAAGACCGACACAGTATTACTGCGAACGTGTAAGCGCATTTATCAGGAAGCTTGGTTCCTGCCATGGACCAACGCCGAGCAAACCTTCTACCTCACCTCGAGTGATCGAAGACCACCACGCACAACCACCCCGAGAGATATGCAGCAAACCCTAGTGGCCATCTCCAAAACACAAACTATGCCTATCATACAACACGTACGCGTCTTTCCTCAGCTGTATGCTCTAGAGAACGGACAGAGACTCCAGGACATTCTCAATCTCCGATTCTTCTATCCCAGAGCCATAACTATCACCATCAGACACACAGATTGGTGGTTCTGGGAGAATGACAACAATCTCCACTTTGACGCCACTTGGGTCGACTTCTGCAGATTTCCCAATAGCCTGACAGAGCTCCGCGTGGCTTTTGAGAGTCTCGAGCGTAAGAAAGACCAGATTGACGATGTCGTAAAGCAAGCGATGGAGGGTTGGATCTTCCGCCGCAAGGATGATACTGAGCTATCGGCCCATGACTGCGAGCCTGAGATCATGAGGTGGAGTGGGAGTGCGACTTGGGGACATAACCGGTGGGTGCGCGACGAAACAGGTCCGAACAAACTGGACTACTATGTATCCACCGTCACCTGGAGACCTGTCAGCTCAAACGCCAACAGAGAGGAAGCCTCTAGTGCTCATGTGGCCGGGCACAGAGAATTTCCCAGTCTGGACGCCATTGGGTACTCCCAGCTCGACGACCCGATACCAAGTGTACCTATCAGCTTCATACGAAACGCCGATATGCCTCTCGATGCTCCTACCGCAGATGTCCGCCGCCTCCTAGAATCACCCGACGAGGAGATACAGGATGACAGCGGTGGGTTTGAGGGCTTCGAAGATGAGTCTGAGCAAGATGATACCGACACTGAAGACGACGAGTTCATGGATGTCGAGTCTGGAGAAGACTGAATGAGGCAATGCCGATGATCGACAGGAACAAGCCATCATTCCGATACAAGCAAATCACATTTAACCGTGACTTCACTGATTCGATGCCTGGCGGAAAGAAACTGTAGCGTGGTTCCTTCCCAGGTCAAGTATGAACGATGGTCTATCAGAATGTGACCAGTGAGCCCCGACATGTACCATGTAAGCAGAGTGCTTGCCGTTTCGAGAGCAGAGTTGCTCCAAAGTGCAATGGTGCCTGGAGTTCCTGGTGATCGCCAAGGATGCCTTGGTTGAAAATGCTTGTGCAAGACTTTAATGGCAGAAGCCTCCAAGCCGCCCACAATGCTCAATCACCTCTTTTGCCAACAAGTTTCGAGGCTGGTATTCTGTACGTACTATTGTTCTTCGCCTTCCTCGTGAGCCTTTTCAATGACAATGAAGAAGAGGTCAACAACGAGGCTTTAGGCTAAATGAGAGGAATTGGACCTGCCATGAACATCATTCTACTTGCAGCGTGCAGCAACAGGCATCAAATCGATAGACGTGATGCATATCGTGCCGTGGGGCCGTGAAAGATCATGTCCATCCAGGTCTCTTTACGGGGGTGAGCTTGCGGGGAGTATGGTATCCCAGGTATACTCGTCCGTACTGGACCGAAGATGCTGCCTTTTATGTATAGAGTAGTTAAGGCACAAGATCTATACCCGGACCGTGTTGACAGCCAGCATACGGGCAAAAACTGAAGTACTCCGGGTCAATGAGATCGTGCAGTATATCACGAGGCTGGTCAAGAAGGGGTGAGGGGTCACTAACGAGTCTCGAGGTGGCCGAGAGAATATAAGGAGAAGCTCTTCGCCGTAAGAGAAGAAATATCCAAAGCCTTGGACATTCACCAAACAGTTGGTCGTCATGTTCTCTTTCTTGTCTCTCTTCAGCTCAGCACTGCTGACATCCACTGCCGTGGCATGGCCAAGCGCACCTCCAGCCCCCTTCGTTCAGAACACAACCGTCTTCATCTCACCAGCCAACTGGCCAGACAAGGGTGGCAGTTATGCTCGCTCCGTCCTCCTCAACCAGAACTGCGAGCAAGGTGAACCCACCATCTTGGCCACCGCAGCCTACAACGCCCCTGACGGTCAATACTTTATCATCCATAAGAGCACTGACTATGGAGCCACCTGGTCGGAACTCTCCAAGGCGTACTTCAACGGCAATGCTAGCGTGACTGGAGGCATCATATTGCAACCCTACTTATTGGAAATCGCTCAGCCTTTTGGAAAGTACCAGCCTGGAACCATTCTGCTGTCTGGTAACCGTATTCCTGGCGACTTTTCGAGCACCAACATTCAGTTGTATGCTAGCACAGACAAAGGGTAAGTTTTCTATGAGTGAGCGCTGTGTTTTCAGTCTGACAATCTTAGTGTATCCTGGGAGTATGTCTCCACTGTCGCTTACGGCGGTCCTCCAAACACGGACAATGGAGCCCCATGCGTCTGGGAACTCTTCATTCTCGCATACGACAACCAGGCCAATGTGTTTTACTCTGACCAGCGCGATCCTGCATATGGTCAGAAGCTCGCTCACCAGTCTAGTGGTGACTTGATGTCGTGGGGTGATGTTGTCAATGATGTCGCCTATGCAAACTACACCCAGCGACCCGGCATGATCACCATGGCACAAATCGGCAACGGAAAATGGATGTGCTCTTACGAAGTCGGTCTCTGGACAGATCCCGTCACCGGCAGCAACGACAGCGCACCTTACGCCACCCACTACAAGATTGCAGATTCACCTCTCGAATTCGGATCAGTTGGCGACAGCATCCTGAAGACCCCTGAAGGCATCTCCAGCGCAGGTCCCTACACTATTTGGACTCCCGCTGGTGGCCCCTCAGACACAATTGTTGTCAGCGACTCCTCATACGATCAATTCTTCCTCAACACACAGAACGGTGACCCCGGCGCCTGGAAGAACGTCAGTAGCCAAGGCCATGGAGTCGGATACACCAGATCTTTGAGAGTGCTGCCAGGAAATGGCGGAAAGACCATTCAAGTTTACAACGGTGGTATGTACGGTTCGAACATGACCGAGTTCACTGCCAGTGATTTCATCGTGCCGGGACCTGCTGGTCATGGTCCTGGTGCTCAAGGCTTCCCTGCTTGCAACCATAACAGCGGTGGCTACGGACATGGCTGGGGCTGGGGCAACCCTTGGTGGTGAACTAGTATCTCGTTGAGCTGGAGATGTTCGGTTCTTGAAATGGCAGGTGTCGGATGTTCACAAAGTCAAGAGATGAGATTGATGAAGATGAAACCATGCCAAGCGCTGTACGTATGCCAAGAACAATTCAACCTGATATTTATCCTGCCTCGCTCCATACCTCTTCCAGGTCTTCACATTGCTGTAAACACGAAAGGGTCACAGAGCTAGGTGTTGCACGATTGATGCATGTTTGTTCTGGAGGAAGGAACAATGTCGTCAGCTTCTCTCTCCCAGCCACTCCTCCGGGCCGCAATCAGCCGAACCACATCTTCAAGGCTAATGTGAGCCTTGGCGAACATGCGAATACCACTTGAGTACGACGTGTCATGCAGATCACATCGGTCAAGTCTTGTCCATTCAACGACCCCGTGGGGCATCGCGGTGAATTGTTTGTGGAGTCTCTGTGAGCAGACTGAGGCTCCAAGAGTGCTTCTCCCGCCCGGCAGTCGTGTCTACAAGAGGGATCTTCAACTTGGCATTCAGAAGCCCTACTTCATGGTCTGCTGCGGACGACTACCAAGAAACGTTCAACCGAGCATGATGCTGCTTGTTGTAGAGCGAAGAGTCTTGGTGCGAAAGGTATAAAGAAGGGTAAGATTCATGCCATAGCGAATCCATCAACAAACTGTCTACGAGTATCTCCACATCTTACAACCCAATCCACCTTCTACTCGCTCCCCATCATCATGTTCTTCTCAAAACTAGGTCTCCTTGCCCTGAGCGGTGCATCTGCTGTCCTTGGTGCCACCTATTCGAATCCTCTGGAGCCCAAGGATGGTGGCGACCCTTCCATTGTATGGCACGAAGGTTACTGGTACTTTACCGCAACCAACTATCGCGATATCAGCGTTCGACGCGCAACAACCCTCGAGGGACTAAAAACTGCCTTGCCAAAGACAGTTTGGGCACCCAGCGCCGAGGTTCCATCTCGTGAATGCAATATCTGGGCACCTGAGCTGCATGTCGTGGATGGACAGTAAGTATCTCCCTACGATGTTTCAGATACGGAGCTGACATGATATTAGGTGGCACATTTACTTCTCCGCTGGTGGCTGTGGTGACGGCGCGATTCAGCAATCTCAAGTCCTCCGTGGCGGAGACTCTCCATGGGATAACTTCGACTTCTACGGCACTATCAATGCTCCTGCATGGTCAATTGACGGAACCCCTTTGACCATCAACGACCAAAACTACTTTGTCTACTCCTGCTTCAGAGACGACATAGGAGAGAATCTGCAATCACTCTGCATCGGCAAAAACTCCGACATCCTTACCATCGGGGAAGAGCATCTTCTTGCCTCTCCCACCGAGGCCTGGGAGCGCAATGGACAAATGCCCGTCAACGAAGGTCCGTTCGCTCTCTACAGCAAAAATCGCACTTTCCTCTCTTACTCTGGTTCGTTCTGCTGGGACCCTTCATACTCACTCGGTCTGCTCGAATACGTTGGTGGTGACCCGCTGGAACAAAGTAGCTGGGTCAAGACTGGTCCTCACTTTAGCCAGGCAAATGGCATGTACAGTACAGGCCACAATAGCTTCTTCACCAGCCCGGATGGTACAGAGACTTGGATGGCATATCACTCTTCTCCCAACCCTGCTGGTAGCTGTGGAGATAGATACGCCAATGCGAAGAAGATTGATTTCGAGGCTGATGGCTTCCCTATCCTTGGCGCACCGATTGCTGAGGGCGAGGTGTTGCCTGGTCCTGCTGGCGAGCCGCAAGCATAGTTTTGAGTAGGCATTCCCTTCGAAGGGGTTGAATTGCGACAGAATAGGCAGCGCAAAAATATTTCACATGTTCTGCTTCACTTGTCAGACAGTCGTATCGGAGATAGAAAGTGCAAACAAGCGTCCCGACATCACCTCAGAATGACAAACGAGCACCTTGATCACCCATGGTCCTACCGACACCTGATTGTTCGCCATCCAGCACTATCTGATCAGTGTTACGTCAAAAACCTCACTGAGCAACAACAAAAGATGTCATCACAAGAGTCTGGCAAGCCACTGCTGAAAGGCATAGCGAAGTGAGTTGTTTCGCCCTCTGCCACAGAGATAACGTATTGACCGCCCTCACAGCTTACACGAAAGCGGCGATTACTCCGATCTCACCATAACCTGTGGTGCCGATATCTACAAAGTTCACAAGGCAGTCGTTTGCACCCAATCGGAATTTTTTCGTCTCGCGTGCCGTACTCGCAGCAACCCTGAAGGTGATTTCCAGGAAGGCCAGACCGGCGTTGTCAATACCCCTGCTCGCGACACCAAAGATGGTCAAAATGAGGTCGATTGGGATCCGGACGCAGAAGACCCCAAGGCCGTCAAGCTCATGATCCACTTCTTCTATCACATGAATTACCTCGAACCCGCATCTAACATGGTCACAAAGAGATCAGAGTTTACCGTTTATGAGGTTGTTGCAGACTACCTTTTGGTCATCAACGCAAAGCTGTATGCCATGGGCGACAAGTACGGTATCCCAGGCCTCAAAGACCTTGCTCGCAGCAAATTTGAGGATGTGCTGGACTACGAGAATTTCAGCGCTATCGGATTCGCCAAGGCCATCAAGATCATATATACCAGCACCCTTGGATCAGACAAAGGCCTGCGTCAAGTCATCGTCAAATACATAAGCATGGAGCTGCGTCATTGGTTGAAGGTACACGAAGTGGATGGTTGTATCAGAGAGTTCCCTGACTTGTCTTACGCTCTGCTACGCATGGAGGCTGGAGTCTCAGAGCCTTGCGATGATACAAGCTAGCCAGAGATATCTCAACCGTCCTTATTCTAAGGCTCACTGAGGAACGGATAATCAAAAAAGTTGCCTAGAACACATGGCATCAGATCTGTCTTGCAACACAACGAAGCCAGAGGCAGAAGGGAAGCCACTCATGTCGAGCGGCAGAGCATATAGCCGCCCTTCACAAACACTCGGTACCTCTAGCACAATCTGATAGATATGTAGACTGAATCAACGAGAAAATTATTCCAATCATGATCATTGCACATTAGCTCTTTATCTCCGCCTGTAATCTCGTGAGCGTGTATAATTTGCTCGTGTATTTGCAGTTGAGGTGGGTGTGCCAAAGACAGACGAGTGCGCACTCTCACGTCTTAGACGAGGAAGTTTTTAAATGATGGAAGGAACACTTAATGGCGGTATCGCTCGCGTGATCTTAGCATAATAAGTCAACCAAGTCGGCTCTCCTCCACGAAACCAATCACATCCACCCCTCGGTTGCCCTCTGGAGTATACGAAAGAGACGTGTGGCTGGCTCAGTAGATGTGATCAAAGGTTTCATTTTTGCATCTTGTTTGCGCTGAAGCTTCAAGGTTCGATCCAGGGGTCGCTCGCAATCTCTGTGATGCTCTTGTCTTTTTGCTTCTCTTGCTCTTTCGCTCTCAATCATGTGGATGTCTATGCCATAAACACAAGGAGGGCAGCCCGCTGATGAGGAGATGATCTATTTTCTGTGCCGGATGATTATTGGCACAACGATCTCATAGCATCTGGATGCTTACTGAAAGCTTCTTCAATTCTTCAGATCCATTGTCACTCATTGTTGAATGCACTCGATCAATACTGGTCAGCGTCTCGCGTGTTGTCTGACAGGAAATTCAATCGTTCGGTATGTTCTTTGCTTGCTCGCCCGCTCCTTCCCATTCGACGCTTTGCTTACTGATCGTTAAGTCGCTCCTTCTGCTTCTCACAACTTCCCTTTTCTCGATCTTTCGCCGCTTGAGCGTCTCATCTTCTGCACACTGTCCCTTCATCTTGATTGATCACTCCTTTCATCATACAAATCACAATATTTGGTTCCACATTCAGTATTATTGAAGGCCATTCAACTTCACGTACCTTCTCCTGTCGGGTGATACAACCTGGAAGGCTACAAAGGCAATCGACCAAAACACTACTGGGGCGTTCTTGCAGGCCTCGCAGGAAGACGTGACAAACATAAGTACAAACGAGCGTTTGAGTACTGACTCAATACAGCAGACGATACCTCGATCGCGCTCCGTCTATATCTCGGTGCTCAGTCAACCTTCAACTGGTCTCAGCATCATTCAACTTCTTATCGGACATTGCGCCATCAACCATCGAATCATTCTGCTCCACAATATGGTTGCAGAGAAAGCTTTACAGATGTTGCTCAAGGGTATGGCTAAGTAAGATCTTCCTATCATTCTCCGTCAAACAGAAATATGGCTGACATGAATCACAGTCTTCGAAATCTGGGCAACCATGCAGACCTCACGATTACTTGCGGATCTGACGCCTACAAAGTTCACAAAGCCATTGTATGCTCTCAGTCCGAGTTCTTCGACCTCGCATGTCGCAAACACACCGACGCTGGAGGCGACTTCAAGGAAGCTCAGTCTGGCATCGTCGATATACCCAGCCGCAATGCTGGCGCTGACACCAACATCACTGAGATCGAGGGCTTCAGATGGAACGCAGATGCCGAGGATCCCAAGTGTGTCAAGCTCATGATCCACTACTTATACCACCTAGACTATCTCGAGGTCGAAACTGCCAAGCTCAAGGAAAAAACCCGTCTCGAGGAGGACTTTGACGAGACCCACGTAACCAAGTAAGGTTTTCTCATCGACCACGCCAAAATGTACGCCATGGGTGACAAATATGGTGTCCCCGGCCTCAAAGACCTTGCTCTAAGAAAGTATCAAGAAGCCTACGAACACACCAGTGAAGGATTTGCCAACTCGATGATTGTCATCTATACCAGTACTATCGACAATGACATGGAATTGCGCAACGTCATCATCAAGATTCTAAACAACGACATGTCCAATCTGATGAGCAAGCGCAAGATCTATCAGAACGTCAAGGAGCTTCCTCTGCTCTCGCATGCTCTTCTACTCAAGCAGCTCAATCTTGATGTGCAGTCGACCACTGATTGGATGACGAGTTTTGGTGCTCACCTCGAAGAGGAGTGGCAATGATCTACAATCTTATCGATACTCACGTCTGGAACACACTCACATCAGGGTCGTACTAGTGATCTTTGGGGCCTGCTCTTCAGATGCTGTATTGATCAGAACTCGGTGAATGTCATTTTTGATTGGTGGCCGGAGTTTGCTTGCGCCCTTGCTAAGCATTCGCTGTGAAAATTGGATGTCTCCTGGTCCTGGATTGTATGTGTCTATGCCTTGATTGAGCAATGGAACCTTTGTATCCATCCGAAGAGGAGTCAGCCAAAACCTTCAGCGTCTAGGGTCAAGTCAGCAGATAGTCTAGTATTCGTCTTGTAACAAAGAGCACCAGTCATGCATACGTAACATCAAGACAACTCTATGCACCCAATAACAAATCGATCGTGTTGGCTCTTAACTGTACAGTTTAGTGACCCTGCAGGGAAGCATTACATGATGTCTGCATCGCTCAAGAACGGAAAAAGTGAAACTCCTAATCCTGCTTTTGTGATTGTCACCTAAATTCGTCTTTGCTCTGCTATTACGCCCTAGAAACACTCTTTACATGCCATGACCGATAGTAGCGGTACGGTGTCTCTCGTCCATGTCACCTACAATCTCCCGCCCGTCCTTGACTACCACGTTACCCGGTTGAGGTGCACGACCATCCAGATGCAAGGTCATGCTCTCTTGCTCGCCAGTAGGGCTCTTGATAATGATGTCTTGCTGACCGGTCTGCACACTGTTATCTGTCATCTGAGGCTTTGTTGGCTGTTGGCTAGGTTCCTTGCTCTCATTCGTCGAAGTGCCTTGAACGGTCTCCGAGACGGATTCAGACACGTAGTTCACAGCACTGTTGACAGATTGGCCAATCTTGGAGACTAGACTCTCTCCAGAGTTGTCGGCAGTGTTTGTGTTCTCGGTCTTGCTGGCAGTAGTTGAAGTCTCAGATTTCTCAATGTCGCCCTTGAGTCCAGCTGGGGATCTGGTATCCTGGGTGGCAGTCTGACCTGGGATGGGCACTTCTGACGAGCGGTCGGGAATCGAAGGAACGACATCCGTCTCACCATCAGCAGGTTGCTCGCCGTGCTTTTCCGAGTCGGCGAGCGCTGCCTCGAAACCAGATTGAATGGCTGAAGCACGCTCCATTGTTGATTGTGACAGCTTAGGATCGGGTGTGTCTCCGATGTGGCCGATTGCCTGAGCAGGAAGTCCAGAAAGGACAGTCTTCTCGTCGTCAGCGGCTGAAGATGAAGAGGCAGGGGCAGCACCCTCGGTATTGGCTGCAGCAAACTTCTCCATCTCCTGAGCACCCTTGGCTAGAGTTGGCGAGAGCTGATCAATGGGTACTGACAAATCTCCTTGATCGTTGATCTGGAAGATGGTGAATGTGGTACCCATAGAAAGAGTTGATGCACCAGGTGCAGCTGCAGGAGCTGCGGCAGACTCAGCAGCAGGCTTTCTTCTAGCAGGACCTCTAGCACGGCCCTTGCGAGCATCGGCAAGAGGAGCCTTCTCCTCAGCAGGTGCTTCAGCAGGCTCTTCATGCTTGGGAGGAGCTTGGGGACCAGAGCCAAGACGTGCGTTCAAGTTCTCAAGGAAGCCAGCCTTGAGTGCGGCGAACTTGTTGCCTGCCGGCCTTGCAGGGACTGCAGGCTTGGCCTTTGCCTTTTCAGGCGATACAGATCTGTCAGTGGACGCGCCGTCTTGAGGTTGAGTGTTTTCAGCTCTTGCAGGTCTGGCAGGCACCTGAGGCTTGGGGCGCTCCGGGATTGACGGAGCTTGTTGGCCAACTGGCCTTGCAGGGACCTGAGGCTTAGTACTCTCTTCAGATTCGGGAGTCGACACCTCGGAAAGTTTGGAAGAGCGAACAGGTCGCTGAGGAACTAAAGGCGACTTGATGTCAGCTGGACTTGACACATCCTCATCTTCCATTTGAGGAGAATCAACGGTGGTCTCCAACTGAAGACTGTCAGGCGAGTCCTCCCAGACATCCCTACTTGGGAAACGGTTCTTGTAGCTAGGGCGGCTCATTTCATCAGAAACGCCAGGCTTGAAACCAGTCTTGGCCATGCTCTTAGCTTCCTGAGAAAGGAAATCGGCACGGTCCTCAGGATTGTTACCCATCTTACGTGCCTGTTCCTTCTCTGGAGATTCAAAAGTAGCAGAGCTTTGGAGATCCTCAGGTTCCTGAGGACCAGATACCTCGGTCTGATACTGCAGACTTTCGGGGGTGTCCTCCCAGATGTCTTGACTAGGGAAATGGTGGCGAGCCAGATCAGGACGCTTGAGTTTATCAGCGACAGTAAGGGGCTGCTGAGGCTTGTCGTCGTCCTCGGGGAAAAGAGGCTCGTACTCCTCGATTTCCTCCAGAGGTGTACCAGTACCAGAAGGTTGAGCCTCGTGAGACTTGAATCTTGCCAGGTTACCTCCACTGCTAGTCCTAAGCTTCTCCCCACTGCGTCTGCGAGAAACGCCTGTCGCTGAAGAATCCGAAGCATATGCATCATAGTAGTCGTTGCCCTTTCTTTCCTTTGAAGGTGAGACAGCGGGCTGCCAGTAGACGGCCTCGGGATTGTTTTTGGCAACCTCATCAGAGGCAAGGATGGGGATACCATCTCCATTCTCGATGACCCAGCCGCCACGCTCGCTGGTATTGCCTCCTTCTGGACCAAGGTCTACAGTGGGAGGGTCGTAACCACCACCATGAATTTTGCTGTGACGATGGGCCGGGGGGTCAATGTGAATGACCTCATCTTCAGCCTCGCTCTCTAGAGCGTAATCGTTCTGTGTAAGCTCTTTCTGAGTGAAGGACTCCTTTCTCAAAGGAGATTCGATTGCGGGCTGGGCGCCGTCTGAAGGACGCTTGCTGAGGCTTGACAAAGGCTTGGGTGAGTTCATGCGAGAAGTGTAAGCTTCGGAAGCTGCGAAACCGATCGACTCGTCAGGTGTGCCAATGGCAGCAGGCGAAGCGCCTGGACGTGGATGTTAGCATCACAAAAGCGGAAGAAACAAGAATTGCATAGCTTACCCATTCCAAGACCACGACCAGAGTTCTGATGAACCAGCTTGTTGAGGTCGTCACTGCTCAAAGCCCAGTCACCAGGGGCGTGACCAGGATCATAAGGACGGTGTTCCTTAACGAGCTCTTCCGGGTGCTTGGCATACCATGCCTTCTCAAACTGATCCTTGGGGTCCTGACGATGGCCGTGGAGACCGTAACTACCGGGAGGACCGTGGAACTCCTGACGCGAACTACGCTTGCGGTGGTGGTTGCGAGGCGCCGCATCGTTGAAGCTGATACTCGGCGTACCGGCCTTTGAGGGAGCTGGTGTAGGGGCCTGGACATCACCGGCGTATTTCAACATAGGAACTTGCAGACCGATCTCGGGAATGCCGTGCTCGTCCTCCTCGGTAGGCTCATGAGACAGAGACAAGTTGGAGCGACTGAAGCTCGCCTTTGCTCTCAGTGGGTGTACGGCTTCGCCAGGCGAGCCGATTCCGTGAGATGCAGCTTGACTGGAGTCGGTGCGGGTCACAGTCTGGATTCTGGACTTGGCCGTCGACTGGGGCACAGATGCCGTAGGAGCGTGCATGGGCAAGTCCGGGGAAATGTTTCGGTGCTGTTCAGCAGCTGCTTGTTCTTCCTCCTGGAGGTTGGCGTATTCACTGCCTTCTTGGCCAATCGAGGGGAGGCTGACACTTGGAGGACGAGGAGGCAGGTCCTGGGCCGAGAGGTTTCTCTGGCTGTACATTTTGCCATTGGCGCTGGGACTAGTGGTGGGCGGCATGTCGTTCAGGGGAGAACGGGTGTACTCTCCTCTCATGGGAGAGACGGATCTCTCGTTGCGTCGCTGGGGACGAGGAGGAATTATTGGAGCATTCATGGTGGGGTCTGCAGCTCTCTCCTGGGTGCGAGCTGGACGCGGAGGCACTTTGGGCTGTTCGGCGCTCATGTTGGGCGGAAGTGTGACGATAAGGAAATGTTGGACACAAGGAGAAACTGCAATAACCGATCAGTCCTGCTGGCCTTGCGACCTGAATGTTGGTGGTGCTGGTGTATAGATAGGTACTAAAGAAAGGCCAACATGTCTCATTGGCTCGCTCAACGCCAGAGTGCCATTCTCAGCAGCAGCAGAGGCTCACCAATGAGACTTTGTGCCAGGCTGTATCTTCCATGCAGATCTGTGATAAGCCAATGCATGCATGCAAACTTACCACGCTGGAATCAGTCGACCTCGTATGGTCGCTTTTGAATTCACGAGAGGGAGGGATAGGGGGAACGTGTGTGTTGCTGGCGTCACAAGACAGGAACGATTGAGATGACTCGGAGAGGACACAGGGACTCGTGAGACGAGGACAATGGGAGAAACCAAGTCCAAGTTGGTGACGAAAGCCTCAAAAGACAAACTGCCTGCCCCGATTGGAATCGACGCTAGAGCCGTGACGAAGGCCTATTAGCTACACCCGTCATATCATTGGCCGCTCGGTTGCTGTCGGTTCTAGCAGAGCAGAGAGATATTTTCACACACAGATAACCCTCACCGTCTCTTCAAAAGACCCATGCCGCCTTATCTCTGGTCGTCCATCTGGCTATACACACAGCTGCTTGATAACACGTTGCCAGGTGGGCAGCCCGACCTTCAAACGCTCAGATCCCATCCTGTCAAGGTCCCCCCCCCATGATGCGCCTCCTCGGAGCAACCAAGCCACAGTGTGCCACAGCTGCCGTCCCCGCGTGATGATACATTCGAGAACATGGAAGCCCCTCATCTTCAGGTGCATTTTGAGAAACAGGT
This sequence comes from Aureobasidium sp. GC_Fusr_1, assembly GCA_026538705.1. NCBI lineage: Eukaryota > Fungi > Ascomycota > Dothideomycetes > Dothideales > Saccotheciaceae > Aureobasidium > Aureobasidium sp. GC_Fusr_1. The sequence goes on along the minus strand of JALPCE010000031.1, from coordinate 108,569 downwards.
TCCTGGAGCTATGATGGGAAACCTGATGTGCTGTTACTTGATATCATCCACGCCGCTATGTCACAGCATTGCTGTTCAAAAAACCAAACTCTGTAGTTGGGCCATCTTCGATCGTGGGTGGTATGACCGTGCAAGCATGCCCTTTTTCCCTTTCTGCCCTGCGCCATGCAATGCTGTCGTAAGCACCCTCTTCACGCTACCACTTGGCACCTAACCAACCGTGTCACTCAAGGTGATCAGCAACTCGCATAATACGAGCGGTCCACAACACACAGGTTGTTAGGCAGACTTGCTGCTATCATAAACTGAATGCGCCTTCTCATGTTGCTAAGACATTCTCATTAAGAGCAGTATTCGCATAAAATACACCTCGTCCCATAGTCGAAACTGCCTTTCGCTGCATGCTCGATGCGCCTCGTTCAGGTGCACAGCAGCACCAGTGCTTTTGTGACCAGTCTTCTTTGTTGTTTTGTTGTTTGTGTGTTCCTCGACTTCTTATCGTGTTTGCAGAAGAGTGCTTGTCCGCAAGAGACGGACTAGACGATCATCTGAGCGACACCATGACCACCCAATGTCTTGCTTCCAACGAAGTCTTGTCCCTTGACACCAGCCAATGCATAGAAGAGTGCTGTGATGAGCAAGACGATCGCAGCAACAATAAGACTGGTCGTCTTGACAGCGAGCGAGATCCATTGGATAACACTCATGGCAAGGTAGATTGCGGCGCGCATGTAATTGGTCTCGAATCGGCGGATGAATGTGTCAAACGTGGACGATGTCGGGCAGATGCGCAGGAGGAGAGGAACTTCGACAAAGAGGATGACGAACGAGCAGACGCTAGACATAAGGTTAGCGCAATGTATCGTGCAGTACGCAACTGCTACTTACAGGCATATCACGGCAAACAGGATGACCCAGTGGAAGAGGAAGATGTTGCCGATGCCGAGACCGAAGCACAGCACCATGCTGATGATACCGGCCCTGTTGCGTTGGATCAGTAAGTGCGATTGCAGCTCATTTGCGTGGTTGTTCATACCATTGGCCGTATATACCTATCGCGAGTCAGCGCGCTGTCGAACAGGCAGCGTAATTCACGTATGAGACTCACTGAAGTTACGCGACCGGAGCTCTTCTGCGATCGTCATCTTGTCGGTTTAGCAGATGCTCAGACTGTGAGGTGTGTAGTGTCGCGACAGCTTAATTTTGTTTGGCCAAGTATGACGGTAAAGCTGTCTTGATCGGAATAGGTGATGAATGGCTCGGACCAAGCTGTAGCGTTTGCTCGCTGGAGAGTGGTTCTGTAAGTCCGCTTTGTGTGTGGTTGGATACGAATTTCACAGAGATAGGGTCAAAGGCTCGATGGATGAGGAAGATCTTGTATTGAGAAGAGTGAAATGCAGATGCCTACGGAGAGTGAGAGCTTGCGACCAGGCGATTGTGATTCGCGTCGCGCAGCAGGAACGACCGGCGTCAAGACCGTCACCTTTCCCCGACCTGCTGCCAAAAACAGACCACTTTCAGGGTCCTGCTGCGTCTGATCATCGTCTCGGATTCATCCTTACAATACTATCTATACAACAAAACAGCAGTTTCACACTACGCTGTTTAACTCGCTACCAAGCTCTGCTCACTTGTCGCGGGGATGGCACACCAACGGGCAAATCTACTAGGAACAGGAGGGTCATACGCAGTTTCATCAGTACGTTTCAATGTCGAGAGTCGTGGATTTCGTTGGCCTGATATTTTATAATTATCGGCTCATTAATTGGGTTCGCTCCTTCATCCATCAGCCACATGGCCTGGAGAAGATCCAATTATTACATGACATATGTGCAATCTTCTTGCTCTTTCTTTCCTCAAGTTTTGGCTTCGATCGCTTATGCGGCGGCGTAGACAAGTCTGAAGATGTCGTTGAAGACGTAGTAGCTGCCGGCACCGTCGGGCAGGAGCTGGAAAGACTGGGTGTAGCTCATGGGTCTCTGCTCCTCGTCGACCTGTGAATTGGGTCGTCAGTCGTTGTCAGTATTTGCTCGCAGTTGTGCTCGACGTACAAGAAGTCTTCCGGCAACGAGGACCAGGATACCACCGGCGTCGTTGGAGGGCTGAGCGTCCAAGCTGGAAACCTCGTGCTGGACCTTGGCGAAAGGCAGACCCTGTATAATTGCTTAGTTCCTTCCTCATATGCTCATGGACTAGGGCTTGCGAAACATACGACGAGCTTCTCGGTAATGCCAGCGGCACCTTGGACGGGAGAGTTCTCGAAGGTGAGCATGGAGTGTTCCTTCTGCATGTTCCAATCATATCAGGATGTGTTCTTCTCTTTCAACAATCATGGTCGGTGATTCCGTACGTAGAGGGCACCGAGGGCGGAGCGGTTCTCATCGAAGGTCTTGTAGTAGAACTGAACGAACTGTTCTGAGGGTTGCGTTAGACTCGAGGGATCGAAGCGTGGTGGCTCAAGGTCGGCGCATACCAGCGATGTTCTGGAAGTCTATTCGAGGTCAGTGTCAGCCATACTGGGTGTGCATGTAGGCCCAAGGCGCTTGCAAGCAGAAGGTCGAGGCAGCTTTTTGCCTAGGGATGCTCGAGAATGGCGCAAACTTACCGGCCATGTTGACAGAGTGTGATGTGAGAAGCGCAACGAAAGAGAGGTACAAGAAATAGAGGTATGCGACTGGGTGGAAGCTTTCGAGTTGTGGCAGAGCGTCGTCGACTCTTGTGTTGTTGGCGGGGCTGGCCCAGGAGCCCCTCGGCGTTTTCCGCCCGCAGCATAAAGTCCAACAGCCTGACTTTTCTCTCTTTTCCTTTCTCTCACGACTGCATCAAACAACAACAATTGCTGCTGCCATAGACATTGTGGTAGCGGCCGTGTCGTACTCTGTAAGTGTGCTTCTTCTTTCAATCTCTTCTCGCTCATTATGATGAACACAACAAACGATAACTTATGACTTCCATGGGCCCTCCTTCGGGACGCAAACCCATGGAGCCTCAAAATGGACTTCAAACACCCACTTGAGGTTTCGTGATTGTCAACAAAGCTCAACAGCCTGATCCACAGCACACTTCTCTCACTCTAATCACTGTTACTCTGATTCGCAACATCGACTAACATTTCAAAAGGTGTACAGGCGTTATCATTGCAGTCATAGGAATATAAATCTAGCTAGCCTTTTAATCATAATGCAAGCTCATTGCTGCTTTTCCATCTCTATGCACCGACCGACTGGAACGACTTGACAGTGTCTGTGATCGAATCGTGAAGTGACTTGAACTGGATGCCCAGCACGTCCTTGGTTCTGCTGTTGTCGAAGCTGTAGACACCGTCCTTGGGGTAGTCGCCACCGGGAGTGCTGTCGGAGGGCAAGTCCTTGGTCTGAGGGTATTCCTTCTTGATGATCTGGGCGATCTCCTTGTTTGAGAAGTAGCCTGCGGTAACGAAGAATCTCTTGTTGATGGCGCCTTCGACTTCGATCGCCTTGACGTGGGAGAGTGCAAGGTCGCGAACGTCAACCCACAAGAAGGTACCAGTCTCAGGAATCTCGTCCTTGGCCTTGCCCTGGTAGATATCTCTGATGCGCTGGTTGCTGGTGTTCAACGATTCGAGCGAGTTGAGGTAGTGGACGATGGGGCCAAGGACAAGGGGAGGGTTGATGGTCGAAAGGGTGAAGTTGGGCTTCTCCTTCTCGATGAAGTCCCAAGAAGCCTTCTCGGCGAATGTCTTGCTGGCACGGTATCCAGCAGGAGGGCTTTGGAGAGCCTCTTCATGAGTGATGGGGTTCCAATCAGCCTCGGTGTACTTGTGACCGGGCCAGTTACCCTTGCTGGGGTTGACAATGGATGCAAAGCTTGAGGTGATGACAACATGCTTGACGGATGGTGCGCTCTTCTTGATCGACTTCAGGATACCGGTGGTTCCAATAACGGCGGGGTCAAGCAGTTCCTGGAATATGGTCAGTACTGTGATACAGTTGATATATGATAGCGGAAAGATTCGACAAACCTTCTGGATGTCCGTGACGTTAAAGTGGAAAGGAGAAGCAGTGTGAATGACGGCCTCGAAGGGAGGGTCCGACACGACGGCCTTGTCAAAAGCGCCCTCTTGTGCGATGTCTTCGACAATGGCAAAGGAGAGCTGCTTCTCGGAGACATTGGGGTGGGCGTCCTTGATCTTGTTGGCCTTCTCCTGAGAGCGGACAGTCGTCACGACCGAGTGACCATGCTCGAGCAGAATGTCAAGAACATGGGCAGCGATGAAGCCAGAGCCTCCAGTCAAAAGTACACGGGTCATGATGGTAGATTGTGAGTAGGAAAGTAATTGTTTCTGGAGAACGACGATCGAAAGAGGAGCAATGTTGAATTATATAACTTCCAGCGACCCAGCCGTCGATGATAACATACCTTAGACTGATGGCATAAAGTTATTGCCTATCTCCTAACTCCAGCATGGAGAACAAGTCCGTCTGTGGCTCTACAGTGTCATTGAATATCACTGCCAGGTAGATTACTTCTTTACGAGCTACTCGTGGTACTCTACAAAGCGAGCATGTGTAAGACAGTGAATTGCTGTTGTGCTGAATTGATTTGAACAAATGCCCATGGAGTTAAGGTGACAGAGTAGGAGTGGGGCATCAATGTCCCGAGTCGCGGCTTTCTCGAGGAACGTCATCAGGGTCGCCAAGGCTGGAGCAACTGCCGCCGAAGACGCTCGCTGCGATTCTGCAGAAGCTTGATATCATAATCTTACAACATTATTTCAACATGCCTGAGGATCACTATCATTCTTCCAGGCGACGATCACGCTCGCCAGGTCGCTCAAGACGTGACCATGAGCATCGTCAAAAGAGACGAAGTCGATCTCCAGCTCCGGTTCAGCTGCCCATGAATGCGCGTGCCCTTGTCAAACATGATCTGAAGGAGTTTAAGAGATTGCTTGCTCTGTATCTTGACATTCAGAAACAGATTGATATAGACGAGCTGGATGAGACTGAGATTAAAGGTAGGTGGAAGTCATTCTTAGGGAAGTGGTAAGTAAGCCGAAGTCTCCACAGCACCAAAAGCACAGCATCTGACAGCGAGCAGGAATCGAGCCGAATTAGCAGAAGGCTGGTATGATCCTGTGACCAAAGAGAAGGCCGACCGCGCCGCTTCCGAAGCAAAGACGACACGTCGCAGCCCGCCCCCGAGAGATCAACCAGAACAGGACCACCATCGGCATGAGCAACAAGCAACTGCTAGCCAGCCGGTTGCCGACCATGACGACAGCGAGGACGAGTATGAGCCTTCGCTACCGACTAATATAGCTCGTGTTGGACCTGCAGTACCATCCATCCAGGATCTGCAATATAGAAATGGTACGCTTGTGTCCAGAAGGCATTTAGAAATGACACCCAATAGGCTGACATTTTAAAAGAACTTGCCGAGGAAGACGAAACCGCCCGCCGACAAGACCTACGTTTCGACCGAAAGATGGATTTAAAGTTGCAAAAGGAACGACTAGAGGAGCTCAATCCACGCGCCGAACCAGGCTCCCGAGAACGCCAACTCGAGAAGAAGCGCGAGAAGGCTGTTGCGAATCGTGCGTTCCGCGAAGAGAAGTCTCCAGGAGCCGAGGAGGTTGGCGAGGGCGACCTGATAGGCGGCGAGGACGGCATCAAGGCTCATCTCCAAGCCACCCAGCGCAAAAAGTCGGAACGTGAATTGAGAAAGGAAGAGATTCTTCGTGCTCGCGAGGCTGAGCGAGAGGAAAGACTTGCACACCACAGAGCCAAGGAAGACAAGACCATGGAGATGCTCAGAAACCTCGCCAGACAACGCTACGGCTGATGTCCTTTTCTGTTCTAGGACATTCCATCCGGTCCAAGTCCGATATCATCACTACATTCGAGACCAAATGTCTGGTCAAGCCAAAAACCCGCTCCTGCTCATACCTGTTCCGGAAGGGCCCCCAATGACGGCTGGAACAGCTGCCTACTTTTGGAGTGGCGCCTGCCAATCCGTTGGAAAAAGTGCACATCCATGCTTCTGCAAACCCAAGGATAGATCATGTTTGAGCCAAGAACAACCCGTAGATCGCTTGCCGCCATGCGTATGGCTGCCCTGTGGTGATCAATCACTTAACATCCTCAAGCGTTCCGCGCCTGTTAGTACACCTGTCTCCATAGAAGACTTGCGCAGGATCAACAACTATCGCATATCATGCGCGAAGTGATAGTCACAAGTTCAACATTAGCAATGGGCCCTCAAAATACAGAGGTCATGTTCTGTCAGTAAATGAATCAATTTTCTTTTTTGAATTCTTACCAATGTTTGCCTGCATGGCTCTCGAGATGAATCATTGCAAGATCTGATTGTTCAGAACTCGAGAATGTGAAATCGGTTAATCAATGCTTCGCCCCCTACCACCAGATTGGTACAGTCACGAGATTATTCACACCACCAACAGTCACGTCCTTGGCATCATCACGGCGCTTACACGAGTCAAAGCGCTGGAGATGTCTTTGCCCTTGTCCGTCCAACCTCATGAATATCAAATCAGATCAGGCTCAAGAACCAAATCTCCTCCACACAGGGATGAAGGCACAGCCGAAGACATGGCTCTTCTCTCGAACAGCTTCGCCACGATAGACATTGCCGATGATATTGAGCAGCTCAAAGACAAGATCGCCGAGTATCTGGATGAGCTTAGAGAGAAGACAGAGGTGTTGAAATGGTTTGAGCTTAGGCTGGATGCTGGCTACTCCATCTTGGGCACTGGAGGTCTGTACATTACAGGAGCTGTGGAAACTCTGCTGCAACGTGATGAGTTCGACGAAGATGGCGTGTTGCGAGGCCCTTCTCACAGGGTGGCCTAGCAGGGAACAGTGTGAATACTTGACGCTTCCGCGATCTTCAACATGGCAAGGACGCGGTACCGCGTAATTCATCTAGTGTCAGCAGATATGACTGAAACATCGATCTCCTCAGGATGATAATGAAGCGGTCCAATACTTGCGCTTCTTGAGCTCCTTGAACATGGTTCTGGTCTACTTGTTACACGTCTTTCATCACAATATCAGAGCAAATGACAAGAAAGAACGACAATTGATAGCTGGACAGAGTCTACCACACAAACGTCGTTCTGACGGGTCCAAAACCAGCTACAATTTTCGGCTCCCCTTTCACCAAATGTCCCCCTTCTTGATTGTGGCTTCAAAGACGATCTTGCCAACGGTATTGGTTCCTCCCCTTGTGTCCCCGCGATCGCCTGCACATGGCACCACGACGCTGGCGGCGGCCGCGAGCAAAGTTGGCGCTGTTGGTCATGAGAGCGCGTTCTTCCGGCGATATGTTCCAAAAGGTCGACGAGAACCCATCACTGTCGACATTTGGAGGGCCATCAGGGGTGGAAGTGTGGGTAGTTGTGGTTCTGGTTCCAGAATACAGAGTTCGAGGAGAAGGGACTTCTACCAGAGTCTCGCCGTCGAGGCTGCCACCACCCATGTGCAAGCTTGTGTCCTCGTCTGAGTCGGAAAGAAGAAAAAGAGCTGGGTACTCAATAGATGCTGCACTCTCATCGTTGGGACAACAGACGAGGTCATGTTCAGAGACATGGGGTCGACGAATGGCAGGCGGATGGACGAGTCGGTTGAAATGGTGCGGCACTGTACCATCCTCAGATCTGGACTGCTGGTTTGGGTTTGGGTTTGGGTTTGGGTTTGCCGTCAAGCGAAAGTCGGGGGGCAGCGTCATAGTCACACTTGGTCGATGCTGCATGGCTAAAGACTGACCCAGCAGAGAAGAGGCAGAAGAAGGGAAGGTCGTCAACCTCGTCCAGCGAGATGTGCTTGTGGAATACAAGAAGCAAAGGAAAGTTGGTGGTGGTAGGGACAGTGGTGAACAGAAAAAAAGACAGTTCTGCTGCTTCAGACGAGAGAGAGAAGGAGCAGGACTATAAAGCTGAGAAACCAAATGCAGAGTCGGATGTTGTGTCGACTTCCAGCAACACGGCATCAATGACGATACAAAGTCAGAAGGCGATGAACAAAGAAGCATCAATGGGCAGGGAAACACGAGATCTTGGAGTCTCTGTGGAACAAAGCAGTACTCTGAAGGACATTGTACCTCTTTGATAGTGTTGCAGACGAGTTATGGAAAGAGTAAGACTGTTCCATGCTCAGGCCACATCTTGTACAGAGACGAGACATGCGTGAAAGACAGTACCATGGACGGATAGCGAGAGAAGGACTAACATCGAGCGTCTTTGATCTTTCCTGGGTGACTCTGGGTAGAGGAATCTGAGAAGATGCCTTGATTTACGACCTACTGGAGATACAACTGCGCTGAGGGCCGCCAACAGTGGATAACAGGGTATAGCGCGCCGAGCGACCGCCAACGACAGACTCCAGCACCAAGTGTATCGATTCCAATTCTTTCTTGTGTTATCCAGCAAAAGGCGACAGCACGAAGACAAACGACAAGGCAACCACAGTGGTCAGGCATCGAAGACAAGGCGTGATGTCAGATATGGCAAATATACCACGGGTATACGTCGGGCCGCCGCGAGTCATGGCTGGCGTCAAGAAGGGAAAGCGAGTCAGTTTCGCGTCTCCTCTAGAAGAATCGAGCCCTCCACCATCACCTTCACCTGCCACATTCACGACAGGAATACCAACCATGTCGGGGCTGTTTGGTAATCTCGGTGGCAAGCCTGCTGGCACTGGTGGTCTCTTTGGAAACATAGGATCCACCCCTGCGACGACGCAACAACAGGGCTCATCATTGTTTGGCTCTGCGCCTGGAGCTACTGCTACTGGAGGAGCTTCTTCTGGAGGTCTTTTCGGCGCTCAGCAACCACAACCCGGTGTCAAGCCCGCTCTGGCGCTCTTCAACAACTCCAATCCACCTGCGCAACCTGCATCTACCAGCTCCAATCTGTTCGGCGGCGCATCCAACCCTACACAACAACCTGCTACTACTGCTCCGGGTCTCTTTGGAACAGCCCCCACATCTGGAAGCAACCTCTTTGGAGCGACCAACAATGCGCCAGCTCCGGTGAATCCTCAACAGTCTGCCTTTGGTGGAAACACTCAAGGTGAGACACAGACAGCCTCGATCATCAATTGACCAGCACTGACCAGAATCTAGGACTCGGCGCAAGCACCGCACCCGCTGGACAACAAGAGCAGAGCGCCAGACCCGTCTACTTTGACAACCTGATCGAGCGCAACATCAAGAGACAGGGGGTCGAGGCTGGCACCAGCGCACGCATGGGAGCTTTCGGAGAGCTACCTACACTGCAACTCGGCTTGGGCGACATCCAGAAGAAGGTGCGTGGACTGGGTCAACAGTACACACCTGACAGCAAGGCCCATTACCTGCTCGCAGCCTCGGGTGTCAACACAAGCAAGGCTCTACGCGATCTCAACATCTTCCCAAACACCTCTGCTGCAAAGGCCCCCGCTCCTATCGCTGCAAACGACCCCCTGTACGGTGATCTCGATACCTACGTCGAAAGTCTATACCAAAAGGAAAAGAAGGACCTGTTCGATGAGTTTATGGAAGATTCCAAGAGAGACTTTGACCAGTTCATCGAGGACAATCTGCAGTGCAACTGGGAGCAGAAGCGCAAGCAAATCTACGAGCACTTTGGAATCACAAAGAAGTCGGACAAGGCAGAGGCTAGTTTCGAGGGCACAACAGCCGATGGCGCACGCGGCGCATTCGGCCGTTCGAGCCGCAGAGCTCCCTTTGCCAACTCGGCGGGTGCCTCGAGAATGGGCTCCAAGTCTGTACTCGGCGTTACTGGTAGGCAGACCTCCAGAGCCAGCCAGTTCACTGATGTGGCTGAGAAGGCACCTGCTGGTCTGCAGAATGTTAGCGAGAACCGCATGCTCAGAGACAAGCAGGACAGGTACTCAAGCAAGGTCAAGGAGCTCAACATTGCCCGCATCGAGGGTCGCCTCTACCCGCTTGTGCACAATTTCGTCGACGTCGAGGCACAACCTTCAGCTGAAGACACATCAAAACTCGTCGACGCTTACAAGGCTCTTGCCGACATTGTCGGCGAAAGCCCCGACCTCCAGACCTCATCCGACCCTCGCGCCATCAAGGAACGTCAATTCGCACAAGACTACCTCGACGACGCACCCAACTCACGCAAGGCTTTCGATCTTCGTAAACGAATCATCGACGGCTCCAGACGTTTCCTCGAAAAGCAGTTCCTCGCTCAGCTCGAGACCACCATCCTCAAGAATGCAAAGGAGGCTGCTCTCGGTGGTGTACCTTCGGTCATCAACAAGGTCCGCGCCTATGTTCGTCTGCGTGCTGCTCGCAAGGAACTTGGTCCAGACACCAGCGAGCTGCAGATGATCAATGAAGATTACCCCTGGGTTCTTATCTTCTACCTTCTCCGCGCCGGTCTTGTCAACGAAGCTGCCGAGTATGTGGCCGACAACGAACGTGCCATCAAGGCTTGCGACCGCAACTTCCCTCTTTTCCTTGCCGCCTACGCCCGCAGCACTGATCGTCGCCTTCCTCCTGAGCTGCAGACCAGAATCAACAACACATACTCTCAACGTGCTCAATTCGCTCCCGAGAACAGTGTCGACCCCTACCGCATGGCCTGTTTCAAGATCATCGGTCGCTGCGAGCTTGGCAGGCGCACCCTCGACAGCATCAACCAGAACATGGAAGACTGGGTCTGGCTGCAATTCGTGCTTGCCCGTGAGGTCAATCGCGTTGAAGAGACTGCTTCCGAGGTCTTTGGTCTCGACGATGTCAGAAACGTCATTCACGAGGTCGGTCAAAGGCATTTCGTCCAAGGTGCTGAAGGCGCTGCTGGATACGGCACCTACTTCTTCCTTCAGATCTTGGCTGGCCAGTTCGAGAGCGCCATTGCCTGGTTATACCCCAACAACTACCTCAGCGCTGTGCACTTTGCCATCGCGCTCAACTACTACGGGCTGTTGCGTGTCAATGATTACAGCAACTCTGAGGACCTCTTATCATACACCACAAGCCAAAAGCCCCAGATCAGCTTCGCTCATCTGATTGGCTACTACACCAAGGACTTCCGTGCCCAATCGCCAACTACTGCCGCTGACTACATTGCTTTAATCTGCTTGAATGGTGACCTAGGGGGAGAGATTGGCCAGCGTCAAGTCGCACTCTGCCACGATGCTCTTCGTGAACTTGTCCTTGAGACTCGCGAATTTGCTCAATTGCTCGGAGACATCCGTTCTGATGGTCAACGCATTCCTGGTTCCATCGAGCAACGTCTGAAGATCATCCGCATCGCTGACGAGAGGGCGTTCTTGCGCTACATTACTATAAGCGCTGCTCAGATTGCCGACGACAATGGCCGCGTTACTGATGCCGTTCTGCTTTACCACCTGGCCGAGGAGTACGACAACGTCATTACTATCTGCAACAAGGCTCTGTCAGAAGCCATCAGCGTCGAGCTGGGTGATGCACCTCTGCGTCTCACTCCCCTCAAGCCTCGCGATCCCACCGCCGTCGAGACTTCTGCATCTCTCAGTCTGACAGCAGTTGAGGACCCTTACACACTGACCCGAAACATGCGCGCCTTGTACGAGAGCAACCAGCTCCACGCCGCCAAGATCAAGCAAGTCAACCGCGAGTCCTGCACACTCCTCCTCGGCATGGCCGAAGCCAAATCGCTCGTCGCTGAGGGTCGCTGGGCTCTTGCCCTCGATGCGCTCAACAGCCTAAACTGCCTCCCCATCTCTGCAGGCGGCAACATGAGCCTCATCCGTGCATCCGCCAATGCCTTTAGCAACTTGCCCCCGCCCGTCGCCCGCAACATTGGTAACCTGCTCATCTGGACCATCACCTGCTGCGGTCAACAGCGCGATTACCTCCGCTCATCGCCTTCGGGCTTCGAAGAGCGCGGTCGTGAAAAGGTGGCTGATGACATCTTGCAGGTTGCAAAGGACACCATGGTCTTTGCTGGCTTGATCCAATACAAATTACAGCCCAGAGTATTCGAGGTGCTTACCCGTGTCGGTGGTGACGTTGGTGCTTACTAAGGTGATCTTTTTCCGATTAGCAATAAGGCGTTTTTTTGTTTGCGGGCGTTTCTTTTTTCATTTTTTTTCCACTCATGTACAAAAACATCGGAGGAGGTGGATATGTGGAATGTCCCAGGGATGAGGGAGGAAGGGGTCATCGAGGTTGCCCCAGTGCAAGATCACCTTGGCGTTTACAAATACACAGTAGTATCATAACGACTGTTTTTCGCCATCACCCATGAGATACAGCGAGTGACATTACTCCGGATCCCTTGAAACTCTATAAAACCACCTATGCCAGATTTGGTTCGTAGCTCTGGCACGTCAACTTTCAACTTTCTCGTGGTATGGTTGGAGAAACCCCTGGATTGGCCAAGGAATCTGATGATTGCTTGCTCGCTTGCCATGGGTCGCTGCCACACGTTCGCAGTACGTGTACGTAAACGAACGGGACACGGGTTACGATGCTAAAGCTATAGATCCAAGCACGTCTGCATGTTGAATGAATTGAGACTCAGTATCGAGCGTCCATATCTTCGAGATCCAGTTCCTCCTCTTCGTCGTCATCAAATGCCTGCACCGCCTTCTCCGACTCCTCATCACTCTGCACCTCGTACTGATAGCCATCTCGTCCGGCATCCACCTCATCTTTGTGCAGACGGTCACGTAGATTTGGTGTCTTGTTGCCATTCATGACTTGCTGCACACTCTCATCGATCCCTAATAATTTCATCTGCTCAGCGCTCAAATCAACAACCGTAGGTGCGTATTCACCAGCCTCGTCGTCTTCGTCGAAAGTCGTATTGTCCATTTCTACCTCTTCGCCGTCTTCGAGTGATAACATTCCTGTGCGTGCAAAAGAACCTTGATGCAGTTGCCAGCCAAGAGATTCTTGGGTATAAGCAAGCAAATCGTCAAGTTCGTCTACTACATCTGCGTGTGTGTTGCCTGATAGACCGTCGACTGCTTTTTTAAAGCGCAAAAGAAGCGATTTTAGAAATGTGGCGCCGTCGTCGCTGAGATCGAAGAGGCCGGTTTCGACGTCTTGGCCGTGTTGGAGCTGGAGTTTCAGGGTTGCGAGTGTGCGTATGAAGAAGGATGGGTGGGTAGTTACTGCACTGACGCAAGTCAAGACCAGGGAGAGGATTCTGCGCCATTGTTCGAGACAGGAGTAATTGTTTAGCGTCAAGACCATGGCGAAGCAGAATTGGAGCTCGCCGAGTATCTGAGTGATGTCATTGTTGCAGAAGCGGGTGCTCAGATCTGATAGCAGCCATGAGCGATCTTGTGCGGCTTCAGTGCGCTCACGTCCTGTTGCTCCTTCCCGCCATGTTTGTTTTAAGTCAATGGGGAGGAGGTGTAGTTCGCGCTCATTACCAGTGAGATCGGATGCGGAGAGTCCTGCTATGTCGTCAAAGTCTTGTTTGGCACTGCTTGAGGACGTGAGTGTCCAGATCTCAGCATCTGCATCCAATACGCGCGCCAGAAGTGATTCCGAGATGCAGTCTGTCAATTGCATCCAGCGATTTGATTCTTCCGTGGCTACAGAGTCTTGTGAGGCACTTTGTCGATACGGTGTCAGATTATCTCTCCAGATTCTTCCCAGATTGGCTCGTTGTTGTAGAAGCGTAGTGACATCTATCTCTGGTAATAATTCTTCACTGCTTGTATCCCATTTGCGGATGAAGAAATCTGGAGGGCCGGAAGATGATGCATTGACTTTGATCCAGACGCCATGGCGAACAGATAATGTGCTGGTCGAGCCGACAAAGACAAAATGCAGACCAGTAGGTATGTTTTTGATGCCTTGAAATTTTGGAGTTGTGGTGAAAGAGAGCAGGTCCATGCCACCCAAAGCTGAGGGTGGCAGATTTAGTAGTAGGATTGCTGGTGTGATGGCGTCCATGTCGGGGGTTCTCTTCACGAGACTTCCAAAAAGTGTGAAGGAGAGTCAAAAGACTAATCGTTCGGTTTCCCTGGCGAAACGACAAAAGCGTAATGCGAAAATACCAAACGAAGAAGTCCTGGAGGTCAAGACGTCTGAGTGTTTATGATGATAAGCGAGCCCAACCACAAGCTTGTAACTGCTTTATGTGAGATGATTGCCAGTTGGTTTTCCTCACTTTTGTTTGTGATATGTGTATACTTGATGTGATAGGTAGTGCAAGGAATGACAGGTGCACGCGATAGAAGCAAGTGGTGCCTCGAGTCATGATCGTCCTTGCTGACTCAAGCGCGGAGATGATCTTGGCATCTTATCAACACCTTTTAATCGCCGTTGGTCTTGACGGCCAGGCAATAATTATGAATATACACTTTCGTACGATATCGCGCACAGCAACTGGACTTGGGAGACACTCGGAACCATACAGATCTCTTCGAACGTCACTAAATCCGAACCTCTATCAGTGTCGTCGTCTGGGCGCCGTCCGGCATTTCAAGATCCGCCATGTGATCACTCGGAAAAGTCCCCATACTAAGAGAACTGATGTCGAAGAACCTCCTGATGAGAAGTCTGTCGATATCACTCAGTCTGGATATCAAGCTCCGGGTTTCAGTGACAGCCTTCTTGAAGAGCGACACTCAGCACCGCCGCAGCATGTCAAACATACTCCATATATAGGGAACATCGCAAACGTCGATGTCGACAAATGGCTAACCAGCCTTGTCCTACCGTCAGATGCCTATTTGGACAGATGGAAATCCGCCTTGAAGGACACGGATGCTGGCGGGCTTGAGACGGCCCAGAAGTTCGTGGGCAACTGGAAAGATGCATACGCCGGCATTAACATCCACGTACAGAAGCATAAACTATCAAAGGGTCAGCGCAAGATTTTCATGTGTACTACCAGAGACTCACTACCTTTGTTGGGAGTTCGGGTTGTAGACTCTTTTGGGTATAGCAAGGTATGTCTAAGACCGTTGGGCTGTCATGTCTGTTCAAATTGATTCATGTCATACAGGAAGAAGCATATGCAAATCGAAGGCTTGCACGGATGTCGGCGCTGTATCGAAGCGGCGAGCTTGACACAATCTACAAGGGAACAATTGCATCGAGGAATTTATTGAGGGTTCGTAATCTGCTCATGTACCCGATCCGCATAGGCACTGAAGCAATATACAGATATACTTACAGGCCGCAAGATATGGCATGGTTCCGAGACTCAAACTCAGCATGTCAAATGATCAACCCCGCGCTCATTATCAAATCACCCTGGCAATACCTGAGTGGAGGGTCAAGGCTCTCTCAAGTGCCCCAACATATATTGAAGCCTTGATCACAGTCATCGAGACCTATGAGAAGATGGTCAAGAAACGCGATGTCAAAACTCGCTTCTCATCAGAAGCGACCAAAGATAGACTGGAAATCTTAAGCTACGGCAACGCAGAACGAGCCCTCCAATTCCTGAACAAAAAGTTGGAAATCAAGAAGTCGCATTGGGTACGCAAGAAGCTTGACACACCAGGGCCACAATGGCAATACTGGTACTCAATAAAAGTCGACAAAGACGACAACCCGATCCTCACCTCCAATTCTCCGACGATACGTAAGCTGGATGCGCAATACATTGGTACAATCACAGCGGTAGTGCGGGTCCTGCAGCGATTTGGCTTTGATGCGATAGACGGATTCAAAGAGCACGTCGAGGCAGCCAGGCATGGTGCCATTCAGTCGGCATCCCACTATGGGGATCAGGTCGGAGACGTGGATTCATCTCGCAGGCTAGAGAGTGAACGGACGCCGCTACAGGGGACTCCATCCGAGGGAAGTAAAGGTTATGATGAGCCAAGAAGATGGAGGACCTGGTGGTAAAACAAATGGAAGATGTGCCCCTGCACGTTCATCCTACCAAAGACTCAATATCAAACAGGGACCCGATTCCGACTTGGGTTGAAGTAGCTGGCCATCTCAAAGATGACAACGATTATGAGTGTGAGCGTCACGAAGTGTAAGATAGAAAGATGTTTGGTTCGAACCGAATTGAATTTTGGTACACATTCGAGGTATCTAAGGGGTATGGAGATGTATCCCACCCCAAGGAGTCGAAACAATCATGTCATAAACATTCCTCCGTCATGACCGAAGCAGTGCATGGACGGGATCTGAATTCGTGAAAAAGACAAGGGAAGACAATCTAGGTTGTCTTGGAGGTCTTGTCCTTGGCGGCCTGGTCGAGGGGACCGGTGGGGTTGCTCTCAAGGCCGGACAGCTGGTCCTTGGAGGCCTGCTGGGAACCCTGCGAGGGCTCGGCGCCCTGCTGGTTGGGGTTGCTGGAGGTAGGGGCGGATTGCTGCTTGGCGCTCTGCTGCTCAGGCTCGGGGGACTGACGGCCGGCGTTGGGTGCGGACATTGCTGTTGGGTGGTTAGACACGTCGTGTGAGGGATGCGTTGAGGAGGGCGGGGTTGGCGTACTGAAGGTGTTTTGGGGTGCTGGGAGAGCTGTTAGTGTTCTGATCGGTGATGCAAAAATGGAGAGAAACTCACTGTGGGGGTTGAAAAGTTGAAAGAGTTGGGTTATGTGAGTGAGATGTTTGTTGACAGGAAAAGAAAAAGAGCAGAGGTCGTGGTAGATGTAGCTCACCCAGCCCGCCGATGATGTTGTTCAGTGTGGGGCATTTCCTGACGTCACCCGCGAGCTCTTTCCTTCAGCCTGATTTGTCTCCGTCGGCCTTCGCTCTTGCCTTTTGCTCCATTGTCGGCTTGACCTGTTTCCTCGCAAATTGCCGGACACCTTGCTCTATCGTTCTTGCGTGGTTTCATATCATCTTCCCACCTGCGAACGTGTGGCTTATCATCACGAGTCCTTTAGACCTTATATCATCTCCCGATCGTTTGACCAACCCCACGATCATGGCGACATCACGCCGCAGTCATTCCGAATGGTTGAAACTGGGCATCCTTCTCAGCTTTCTCAAGCTCGCTCTCTGAATTGACGTTGCGAGGGCAGTTCACGAGAATGAACTGAAGCGTGATACCTGTCGGAGATTCCACCACGGCACTCTGCAGCTCGATTAGCTAGGAGAAAATGGCCTCAAGATCATCGCTGATATTGTAATCGCCAGGCTTGAGAGCCTCAATGAGGATGATCGAGTGTTCTTCAATTACTCGACATTCTTCGGTATCTTGTCTTATGTCTGTATGGTTTGGCAGTCACTTGTCTGCGGATGACTGTCCACCACGTCTTGAAGACATCACTTGCTACCTGCTGTGTGATCACTGCGCGAGAGACGTCTAACGATTGAAAAGTGAGTAGCAGCCTTGGGGGTATAAGCTTGCTCGATGAGTGAGCCCTGAAATGCATTGCGCAATCTGCATTACCATCCGACAGCTGCCACATACTAGTGGACCTCCCTCTTCCTCGTCAAAACAAATTGTCGATCAGAATTGGACACCCTAGCCCTCGTCACCTCCACGAGACATCCCGCAATGCTCCACTGCTATCCCCTCGATCGCTCTACTCCGCTCTCCGACTACCGAAGCCAAAGTGATGCACGTCCAAGTCTTGATCATCCACTGATGGTCAAGCCTCAGGAAATTCGTTGCGTATAACTTATTGCAAGGTGTTGTTCCTAACCCGATGCGCACTTCTAGATCAAAGACACACCCACGCAACCTTTCATTCTCTGTCTCCCAGCTGGAATGCAACTCATGATCTTCAGGGATCCTGGCTTGTTCGCCGATGACCTTGCCAACCTTCGTCTAGTCTGCAAACGATTTGCCCACTACGCCACTCAGGCTTTCGCCGAGGAGTGCTTCGCTGGTGGTCTTCGTCTGAGTCCTACGTTTGGCGAGTTTGTGCGTCTTGCGGCTATCTGTTCCTCGCAGCTTCGTCCTTTTCTCAAGTCTGTAAACTTTGTGCACAAGCACTGGTTCCAAAGCACTCAGACAAACATAGAAGTATTCCCGGAGTACTCGTCAATTAAGAAGATCAGATTTGAGAACCTTCTTATCAATGCGAATACCGCACGAGCTTTCCGGGACGTGCTGCAGCAGACAATTCACCTCGAAACCTTCGTTTTCAGCGCCACCATGATCCCCGGCAGTATTGATTGGTTTGAGCACCACGGAAGCTTTGAAAGAAGAGGTCTCAGAGAGTTCTATCCACGTATCAGCGTTGAAGATCGCGAGAAAGCGAACATGATTCTCTCAAGCATCGAATCTGACAGCCTATCTGAGCTAGTCCTTGCGGACACTGTTTTAGATCACAAGACGCTCAAGGGTCTGCTTTTGAGACATCGAGGTACCATTCGCAAGCTGTCACTACGTACCTGCGGACTGCTGAATGAGTACTGGACTGATTTGCTTCCATGGATCTCTCAAAACCTTCCCCACCGTGAAAACATGGCTCTGCAGCATTTACTGGATATCAGCGTCTCGATCCATGCCGCCAATGAACACAACGTCTTGGCTGTCATGTCAGAGGATCTGGTCACATTGGATGGAAAGAAGAACATTGATACTCACATTGCCACTATGAAGATGAGTGCCAGAGTCTGGTCAAGGTCATACCGTCGGCCCAATTAGGTATGGCTGATGGTCGGTTACAGTTCGTGGGTATGTTGAAGGCAAATGACCAGATTTGTGTCGACTGACATCTGTATTGGTGAGCAGATCGAAGTGAGGATCATGGAACGTCATGAGAGTATCGGTGTTGTCGAGGGGATGGTACAGGAAGAAGTTCGTGGGTCGACAGAAGGGCTGGCGTGATGTTGACGAATAGCATCTACCAAAGTGCAGAAAGGTCTCGAGTGACAGAGTACCATCTAGTACATGTCTTCACCTCTGCCCCTTCCTTCCAAGCGCGCCTGTGTTGCCTGAGTATCGTTGAGTCATCGTACCTTCTGATCTTGTTTTGTGTTGTCATGATAGATGGGCCAGATGTGTATATCAATGACGTTGTAAACTACTATGGTTTGTGTCTTGAACGTGGCTTTGTCAAAGATGGAAGGTTCGACAAGAGCTCCTTCCCATATCCGATTCTCTGAATGACAAAGCGCAGCTGCATCATTTCCGATGCCCCTCCCAAAACAAGGTGCTTTGTGACTCTCATTTTGTCATTCTAGAACAGCCCTCGTGGAAGCAGAAATTTCCGTGTCCAAACGGATTGTAGATCGCGACAACGCATCTCGCATGGTCTGAAAGAAGCGCGACAGTTCAGAGATTAAAGGCCTCACTTTTCACGTCCGCATGACTGATCAATAACATGTTTACGCGCCCGAAACTGGAATCGGAAACCTGACCGATCTCCTCATGCTCGCCGCACCAGTCCTAGATGAAGAGCAGCTTCTGCTATCCGCCACAAGCACAGTACCCATCCATCCTCCGAATGACACCATGGCCGAGTTCCTTGTCAGCTTGCCTAGCGAACTTCTTGCTCTAGTCATCGGAGACGAAGATCTCACAGTCAACGATCTCGTAAACCTCCGCCTTACCTGCAAGCAAACCAAACACTTCGCTTCGAGTGTTCTCGGCCGGCGCCTGTTTGTTGACTTGAAAGTCTGGGACAAACGCAACGCCGTTAACTGGTTTACCAATCTTCTGCTCTCGGATCTAGGCAGCCATGTGCAATCCTTCACCTTGTTCGAATGGCGACACAAGTCTGAGAAGACACTACCACCCAAGGATTACGTACACAGAGAGACTGAAACCAAGCCTGACTACTCTTGTCTACAAGACATCTCAGTGATGTACTGCGGAGATGTATTGCACGACCCGGTACGCTCATGGAAGAAGGCTGTGAGCGCAGCACTCCATCTCAGTGCCTTCAGACTTGTGAACTCTGACGAGGCTCATTCGGCTGGGGCGTACTGGCTCGGAGTCTACCCTCACAAATTTCGCAGTAACGATGAGCTTCTGAGTAGCATCAGGTCCGATGGTCTGAGAGTACTTGTGTTGTCTCACATTCAAGTTTCTGCCGACAAACTCAAGAGCGTACTCGAGATCCACAAGGAAACGCTCTCCGTCATTGACATCAGGTCTTGCATGCTCGTAGAGGGAAAATGGCTGGACATTCTGGACTGGATCAAGACAAACCTCTCGCATCTACAAACCTTGCACCTTGATGTTCGTTACGAAGCAGTCGAGAAGAAGGATTGTACTCAACCACTGGACAGCTGGTGTCCACTTTACGTGGATTCGTATCGAGCAAGAAGTCCCTACGCTCTTGTCAGACACAGAGATCCCCTCTATCGTCGGCTCGAAGGACAACAAAAGATATGCGACGGTCTATCAGAACTTCTGAGTGCACGTGAGCGAGTTCAAGTTCTCTGAAACTCCTTATCATCTCACCGATCTACAGAGTGGGCCAACCATGATGTATTTCTGTTGTGATAATAGAGCAAGGCGAGAGAGTATCAACGGGACCAAATGTTGGTGAGTCTCGTACCAACTGTCATAACCCTCAGACCATTGATATTTTATCCTTTTGGCCTATTCGCTGACACGATTTAGCCTGTTCTCTCTTCGCGAGCCAGATGAACTGGAGCTACACATTGTGAGTGTCTTGTCCCTACCCGAAAATGTTATCCATCAACGAGGACTTTCTGTTCTTCGACGCCCTCGATGAACAACACCCGTGCCTCCCTCTTCATCAGACTACCCTCCATATCTCCCCCTTTCTTCACGTCGACATCCGTGTACCCGTGCTTACGATACAAGAAGTTACCTGTTGGAGACGCCTCGACCCATGAGGGCAAGAACAACTGATCCGCAAGGTCGCATCCCCATTGCAGCATCATAGACCCGATACCTCTTCTTTGATAATCCGGATCTGTAAAGCAGATATGAAGCTCTACAGTTTGTCAGTCGATGAGCCTGCGATAACCCACATACCCACGACCAGAAAGGCAGAAAGTGTGTTGTGGGAAGATAAGAAAAGAAAATCATCAGATAGCTCTGGCGGAAGAAATGTAGACTCACGACAATAAGGCTCCGTAAACAACTTCCTCCTCTTGTCCGCAATATCCTTCATAACCTCCTTACACTTTTTCAACTTTTCCTCATCGCCCTGCAACCACTCCCATCCCATATCCTCCTCCTCATGTTCCGGCACAAATCCCATGTGTACCCTCCAATTACTCGCTGCCACTATCTTGCCAGTGCTCGTCTCTGTGACTTCTATCCAGACGTCTGCGGGGTTGGTGTGCAGGATGTTGTGATAGTAGGAAGCAAGGCGAGCTTGATTGGACGGTGTATCTGGGCCCATGAAAAGATCGCGGATGAAAGAGTCGGTAAAGGTATGGAACTCGCAGGCCACAATGTCGGAGAAGTCTTGGGTTGTCGTCGCGCGGGAGAGGATGAATGGTCCTTTGGCGTCATTTTGTGTTGACATGACGATTTCTCCTTGAATATCTGGTAGTGAAAGTTTGGGATGTGAAAGCGGTGGGTTCAATGCGTCGTTGTCGGAAGAATCGATGAGAGTGAGGGGGAGGGGGAGATGTGCTGTCTTTATATATTGCCCGATTATCAATTGTTCATGCAAGCAGCGCCATGTGGAGTTCCCGAAGGATGTGGCACGGCATACGCTAGTGTACTGATCTTTGCACCAAATTTCGTATTGTGCAGACAGCAGGTCATCAACTTGAATATTGCGTGATTCAACATGAAAGGTAACCTCTTCAAAAGGATGTATCTTTGAGCACACGAGTTAGGAAGGAGACAAGTCGGGGTTCTTTTTCGAAAGAAGGCAAGATCTGCCGATAGCCGCATCCTTCCCGATGTTGCATCTTGAAAGCCCGCATCATTTAGACAAACCAAACCGAGGCAAGTCCTATCTGAGAATACCCATGTCCCTACTAGGGATGCTCATACTGACGTAAGTTACGTGTCAGTAAGGTCAGTAGGTAAGTTACCTACCTTTTTGGTAACTTACCTCGCATCTGCGCAGTTTTAATCATGATATGCGAAATATTACGTCCAGAGGACGGGGCCGGAGGCGGCAAAGATGCTTAACACAAATCCATGCCTGATCGCGGAAAGTGGCCGCAAACCCGCGGCTCTAATATTTAAGGGTCACTGACATACTGACGGTAAGTGACCGTCAGTCTGACGGTCACTTACACGTCACTTACCTATATAAGTAAGTTACCTCGTACATCCCTAGTCCCTAGTAGACATAAAATCTTCCCAGGAACACGAAAACTTTGCCATTTGCACTGAATCTCGCATAGTGGTCATGAAGACGACTAAATACTTTTCTACTCGCCGGAAGGTCCATTGACAGTTGCCCCAAGTTTCCACGCCTTGCCAAAGTCGGGACTGCCATCAGCATTCCAATCCACTCTCTGATCTATTGCCATCGCAAACACCAGCCGAGTTTGCAGTAGCATGATAGACATTCCAAATCTCCTTGTTATCAGGACTGTTGAAAAATCTATCAGAATGTTAGCCACGGCAAAGTCTGGATGGATGTTGGCTTGTCGTACCCATTGTGTCTAGTACCATAGTTTCCATTTGCAGAGCTAAACACAGGACCACTCTTTGTCCAACTAGCAGCATTAGTAGGATCACCACTGCCTTTGTAGGATAAAAGACCAAGCTGATAAGAGCTAGTCCAACAATAACTGGTAGAATAAGTCAAGAAAGTCTTTCCGCCATGATAGAGCGGAGCTGGCCCTTCATTGACAGAAAACTCGCCAATCTTCTCCCAAGCAAGCGTAGGTTGCGAAAGTGTCTTTGCTCCTTCAACGGAAGTGGGAGAGTTCATGGGTGCAATGCAGAGGGATTGGAGGTTGTTGCGTTGACAGGAGTAGATAAAGTAGTTCTTGTCTGGGAAGCGGAGGACGGTGCCGTCGATGCTCCATTCGTTGAAGAGTTGGCCGGCGTAGGTGTATTTGCCGAAGACGTTGGTTTCTCTTGTGTTTGGAGGTCAGTGTCTGCTTGCACTTCTTGTTGAGAGTGTTCTTGCCTTTTAGGACATGGATGCGTTGGGTGCCGAGATCATCTTAGTTGGAGGCGCTGTAGTAGATGTACCATGCGTTGTTGATCCAGTGGACCTCAGGTGCCCACACTGTCACGAATCGTGATTAGCACAATCAATTCTTTCCACCATCTCAGTTTTCGAGAATGACCGCCATGTGCATTCCTTCCGCGGATAGATTATCCGTCAACGAGATGGATGCATATGGCCGAAGGGGACATTTTTCAACGGCATGTATAGGGCTTGCCAAGTATATGTTACTGATGACGGTGTCACATCCTAGAGTGTTGCATGGTCTTGCAGCTATACCGAAGGCCAAGAATACCACTTCCAATGGTAAGAGAGAGGTCTGTGAACCACGCGTGGAGGAGCCAAAGATGACTCAGTGCTTGAGATATGGTAAGCGAGACCGAGTAGCTCCCCACGGGGTTGAAAGATGGAGCTGCAGAGGCTAAAGACGGAAGCACAATATATTATACTGCAAGTGCCCCGGCTGGAGATGCTGGAAGCGACCAAGTGGAAAGAGCGACTTTGAGGCCGAGCTGTACGGACATCCGTTAGTGCACCTTGGCAGGTTTCAAATGAAGGCATTTCGATTGATCGCGAATGTTTTCGACGAAAAAGCTTCCTTGGAATATGGTCAACTTCTAAAGTCAAACGGACACTTGACACAACCTTGACTGCCGTCCGAAACAACCCCACAAAGCAGAAATCCACGCCCCTATGAACATCGACTAACCACGGAGAACGTCGACGACTGGACCTTTGTACACATGCCTCCCTCTGACAACGTAATACACAATCGAAATGATGGCCACTCCACCAAACATAACGCAGCCATAATTCATCGTCTTGACAGTGACGATGGCGAACATCGGGAAGAAACTGATGATGGCTTGCTGTATCATGTACAAGACAGCAAAGGCGTTGATCGGGATGCCCATCTTGCCTAAAGAGAATCTTCCTTGGGGCAATGGCCTTTTGTAGATCTTCCGCCAGAGCACGCATGCGATACTGATAGAGTATGAAAAGCCTCCGGAGCCGGCGAGCAATCCAACGATTGAGTTGAAAGCTGTGGTTGAGCCGAGATTGATGAGTGCGAGGACAACTGTGATTGATAGAGAGAAGAGAATAGCGTTAAGAGGAATCGGTGTGCCAATGGTCACAATCTTCCTCAGTCAGTACTTGCGCCTCTTCTCAAGGTTTATGGGCGTTACTCACCTGTCTGAACCATCCAGAGAAAGGCATGCCCTTGTCACGAGCGAAAGAGAAGATCTGACGAGATCCAGCAGCGACAACGCTCAATGCAGCGAAGAAGTTGAGAAGCACGAAAAGTGTTGTCATGAGCGTGGCACCGACATCAGAGCCAACGGCTTGCTGGAAGATCGAAATGTACGGATACACCGCCATGTTGTTTGCAACCATGGTGTCGTAGTCAGTGATGCAAAGGACAAAGGTGATAATCGAGACAAGGCCCAGTGCACCGTTTAACAGGACGGTGGCAACCATGACCCGAGGAACTACATAACTCGCGTTGGCGACTTCCTCAGCAAGATGGGCTGGGGCATCGGATCCTTCTACTCATTAGTAATAGAAGCTTCTGGGGAGCACCCATACCTACCTCCAAGAGACCCTACAGCAGTGAGTTGGCCTATCACTACCGCGGCTCCGATACTGCTCCAGCCGCCAGTGTTGGCGAATGAAGTGAAAGCTTCGTTGGCCGAGATTTTGGGAGCGATGACCCAAAGTGGAATTAAGACAGCAAAGAATCCAAAGATGTGCAGGAATAATATGGCCGCTTCGAGTAAAGGTAGACGCTTTGCTCCCAGAGTGTTGACCATTACAGCCAATATCGCCATTAGGATGGTCATGAGAGTGCCGTGCCAAAGGGCGGGTGTATAAGTAGGATGCATGGCAGAGGCGAGTTCGAGAATGACGTTACCAGCAGCGAAAGACGTGAGCGCGATCGATGCTTGCCAACCCAGCGCAGAGAGCCATCCAACAAAATAGCTGAGAGCTTTTTGATATTTTGCAGGAGCAAACTCACTCGTCCCTGGAGCACAGATGGGATCAGCATGACTTCGACCAAGGCATTCCTGCAGATTCTCACAGTGGTATTGACCCCCTGAAGTGGGTGCCATACTCGCCATCTCTGCAAGCGATAATGTAACAGAGATGGTACATATCCAGGTTGCGACGTAGGACCAGATAGAACCAGCCAGTCCACCATTGATCAAGCTGAAGGTTGCAGAGCCTATCAATGCTTGCCATGTTCCCATGCTTGACCCGAGTTAGCTTTGTCGAGATCTGGCACATACGGACGAGAGCATACAGAACACTAGACAGACCGAGCATGGAGAAAGCATGGAAGTTTCTCCGAAACTCCTGCTTCTTTCCCAGGCGCATCATATCGGCAGCATCTCGAGCGGTCCCAGACTTGATCCCTTGTCCTCGCTGCATTCCATAGCCTTTCTCGCTGATAGGCGTTTGAAGCTCGTAGGCTTCGTGCTTGTTGTCGAGCATATTGATGTCGGGTACCCAGAATGATGAATTGATAAGAGTCCTAGGTGGTGGAAAACATGCCTATCATATACTGGGTCTACCAGTCGCCGGCTAGTGTCGATTCGGCGTTTATGTCTATCTTACTCAATATTCTGCGTTCTTGTCTTGATCAGTCAAGCGCCCAATGTCTTCGCACGGTTGAGCGGCACTTGCAGTTTGCTGCACATGGCCGAGCGTTTCTGAGCGGCACAGGTGCAGTCACAGTGTCGCTCCTGCTGTAACTGGTGAGGGGAGTTGTACGAAAAGCTCATTGTGTGGCGTGAGCAGATGTCCGGCTTCGTATTAACACGATATGCTTGCAACTGTGCATGAGTGTGCGTGATACAAGACTAGCGCTGCGACCACATGCGAACGATCGCTCTAGGGCAATTTTGGTTGCAGGATGGTAGCGAAGGTGTGACAGAATCTACGGTTGCATTGCGCAACCCGGAATCTGCACTTCGGCCCATCTCCTCAACACTCGATAGCAACTTCCGGCAAATTCTTGATCCAAGATGATTTAGATTAAGCAGTATTACCCACTGCGTTATGGGCTGTTGCCGCTGAGCGAAACACTACGCAATGCTTCGCATTGGCCTCGGGTACATGACCCTAATTGCGCTCAGAGAAGAAGACTAGCACACTTTGTGTGTGACAATACTGATGCCGGGCGTGTGTCGTCTTACCTCTACCTTGGATCTTTCCGTGGTGTGTAGGACATACGGGTACCAATTCCGGTAAGGTTGAGGATACAAATGCCACGTGTGGTGATGCACGACTATACTGTTGCGGCCCGTTGAAGAGCACGCGGTATGTCGTAAAGAAGCCAATCATCCATGGTAAGATGTATCATCTAGAAAAAGGTCTTGCGTAGTTTGCAGTTTTGGGCTTGCAAAGGCTCAACGAAAACCAGGTAAGCATCACTTCCAGAACCGCCACTCATCGTCTTTGACAGCTGCAGCAGGGCGAGCGCCATTTGCCGCCGGTGGCACAACATGGATTTGAAGTTGCGAGCACCCGTCAAGGCGACCTCATGAGAGATCGAAAATAGACCATGGTTGCAACAAAGGATTTTGTGCTCTCGGGTCGTTGTCTCCATGGACACGTCCGACAATACCCTCCAAAGTACAAATCGCACAAGTCAGCCATGTACTGCTCTGAAAGAATCGGCTTTGACTGCACAACCTAAACCTCGGTTTCCGCTGCCCCTTGTGAAGAGCACTTGAGATGATGCTCGGTGTTACGCTTACTTTTGTGTTCGGGTCCTTTCACGTAAAACTATGTCGGTGTATGCATCTGGCCTTCGCTTTTTCGCTCCGATAGTCGTCTTTGCCAGAATCCACAGGTCGAGATGGAAGCAGTAAGTTCGAAGTCCCGGCCTGCCATCACGGCTACAGACCATTCAGCATTCATCTTCATAGCAACAGCTCTGTGTCTTGTTTGTATGTTGCTCTTTCTGACTGCTCGGCTCGTCGTTCGATATCCATGGAAGCGGTCTCTAGGACCTGACGACTGGACGACCCTTATGGCTTCGGTAAGCCCACAAGCCCATGATCAAAGTGGTCAAACTGACTTCTCAGGTGTGCGCCTTATGCCAAAGTATTGTTTTGCTCTCGAGCGCCAAAGCTGGGCTTGGAAAGGCGGAACTAGTGCTTTCGTCCCATCAGATAAGAGCAACTCTCAAAGTATGGGCCCTGCTTTGGATCCGCCATGATATATATTGACCACAAGCAGCTTCTGTACGCAAGCGATCTCCTTTACGTACCAACAATCTTTATTGCACAACTCGCGGTCAGCCTCTTCTTCTTACGGCTGTCTGGACCCGAACGGAGTTTCTTCCACCGACTTGCTCGCTTCATCGCAGGAGCGTCGGTATCTGTTGCGATTGTGTGCTTCCTGATGATTGCAATCAGGGTAGAGTACGGTATACGCGTGTGGGGCATTGTCATGGTGGGCCACAGAACGATAGTGAGTCTCCAAGAGCACACCATGTGTAGACTAGACCGCTGATGATCCCAAAGCTTTATCGATGGATCGCAACTGGCGTCTTGAGCATGTTGATTGAGATTCTCCTGATCATATGTCCCGCATGGCTTTTATGGACGCTTCATATGCCGCTGAGGAAGAAGCTTGGCTGTGCGATTTATTTCAGTCTCCGATTCCCGTAAGTGATTTTGATGGTTCGAGTTTCATGGTTGCTAATAGGGTCAGAACGATCATGCTGACCATCTTCCGACTGGTGGCATTGGCCAAGGCGAGTAGGGGGTCGGATCGTACATTCGACATGACGTTACCAGTAGTTCTGACACAGCTCGAGATGCACTTTACCGTTCTGGCTGCCACGATTCCGATCCTTCGAAACCCTCTTACCAAGCTCAATTCAGGATATCTCAACACAACTTTGGAGCAGATGGATCCGGCAGCGAGTGCGGCATATGCTTCTTCTAGGTCAGGTAGCAGTGGGAAAGGACCATCATTTGCTCTGTCGCATGTGACGGGTAGTGGCCAGCGCAACGACACGGTCGTTGAGCAGAGAGAACGAGAAGGTATCGAGACAATCGCCGAAGGGGGATCAGAAATGCTTGGGGAAGGTCAGAGTATGCTGTCTGAGGGCTCTGATCAGATCATGATCGAGCGAACAGTCATGATAGATTACGCATGATGTCGACGGCGGCCAGAATGTCAAGCATTTCGATTTTGTTGGAATTTCTTGCATGATCTGTAAAGTGTTGGCTTGTACGAGTGACAATCCTCAAGCAATGATACAGTTAGGTCAAGGTCACGTCTCTGCATTGGAGTGAACAATTGATGAATGATGGATGTTGTCGCACATGGGCGAAGTCGGAGGGATTTCTCAGGACGCGGAGTCAAGCCGATACAATCCGTGCGTGGCTGGCGAACCTACGTAACTGGCTTTTTCAAGTCTTTGTGAAGTTGAAGCATCGCAACCAATCCAACTAGGATATGTTTGGAGTTGTAGACCAACGAGGGGATGAGGTGTTACAATGGCTCATGATACCTCAAGATGAACAATAGCTTGAGGAAATGAGTCAACAGACAGAGGAGTGGTTCGATGGGCAGCAGGCAAACTACCCCACTCTGATGTGCCGGGGAGATGGACGAGGGCCGCAATCGGCGACAGCGATCCAGGCGCTTGGCACGCAGGTCGCACTCCCGAAAACCAAAGCAACAGGCAAGAGGCCGCTGGCGAATATTTTTGAGTCATCCGCTCAGTCAAAGTCCCTCGAAACAGAGGCCAAATCCACGACTTGTTTCCTCACACGCACACACCCGTTGCTTGCGGCACATTGACCAACATGCTCTCGTCACAAGCCCCGAATCGCGCTCTCCGCTTGTCGCTCCGCGCTCGCCACTTTTCCACAACTCGCCCTGTCGCTGCCATCTCACCCTACAGATCGCCGAATCCCTCCACAAAGTCGCAAAAGAAGGTCGACAAGAGAGAACAGAGCACAGCTGCCGCCGCACAAGCAGCCAATTCCTCGCCAGCACGCGCCGTCCCCAGCCCAGCCTTCAACCGCTCCTCCAAGGACGATGTTTCACCCCTCCAGGCCTTCAGACAGCCCGAGATGGACCACTCGTTTGTCGGCATGAACGGTGGTCAGATCTTCCACGAGATGATGTTGAGACACGACGTCAAGCACGTCTGTGAGTAGCTCCAACTACCCTCTGTCTTACACCTTCGCGACTAACCCACTTCCACAGTCGGTTACCCTGGAGGCGCCATCTTGCCCGTCTTCGATGCCATCTACAACTCAAAACACTTCGACTTCATTCTCCCCCGCCACGAACAAGGCGCTGGCCACATGGCTGAGGGCTACGCCCGTGCCTGCGGCAAGCCTGGCGTCGTCCTTGTCACATCTGGTCCTGGAGCCACCAACGTTATCACACCCATGCAGGATGCACTGATGGACGGAACCCCCATGGTTGTCTTCTGCGGTCAGGTCCCCACCACCGCAATCGGCTCGGACGCCTTCCAGGAGGCCGATGTCATTGGTATCTCAAGAGCCTGCACAAAGTGGAACGTCATGGTTAAGAACATTGCCGAGCTGCCGCGCAGAATCAACGAGGCCTTTGAGATCGCTACCTCTGGCAGACCCGGCCCCGTTCTGGTCGACTTGCCCAAGGACGTTACTGGTGCCATGCTCAACCGTCCTATCCCCATGAGCAGCACTCTCCCTACTCACCCTAGCGCCGCCTCTCTCGCTGCAAAGGACTTGAGCAGAAAGCAGCTGGACACTGCCATTGCTCGCACTGCTGAAATGATCAACAAGGCCAAGAAGCCCGTCATCTACTGCGGTGCTGGTATTCTCGGCCATGAAGACGGCCCCAAGCTCTTGAAGGAGCTCTCCGAGAAGGCTCAGATCCCCGTCACCACCACTCTCCAAGGTCTCGGTGCTTACGACGAGCTTGACCCCAAGGCCCTCCACATGCTCGGTATGCACGGTTCCGCCTTTGCCAACATGTCCATGCAGGAGGCAGATCTCATCCTTGCTCTCGGCGCTCGTTTCGACGACCGCATCACTGGTCATGTTCCTCGTTTCGCTCCTCAAGCCCGCCTGGCCGCCCAAGAAGGCCGTGGTGGTATCGTCCACTTCGACATCA
This sequence comes from Aureobasidium sp. GC_Fusr_1, assembly GCA_026538705.1. NCBI lineage: Eukaryota > Fungi > Ascomycota > Dothideomycetes > Dothideales > Saccotheciaceae > Aureobasidium > Aureobasidium sp. GC_Fusr_1. Next base: position 78,478 of record JALPCE010000031.1, on the reverse strand, counting down.
TGCCCAAGAACATCAACAAGGTCATCCAGTGTACTGAGGCTGTCGAGGGCGATGTGACCGACAACCTCCGTCACCTCCTGCCTCAGGTCAACAATGTTGCCGAGAGTGACCGTAAGGAATGGTTCGCCCAGATCGCCGACTGGAAGAAGCGCTTCCCCTGGGCTTACGAGAAGGAGTCTGGCCCCGACTCGCTCATCAAGCCTCAGACTGTCATCAGCATGCTGTCTGACCTGACTGCCCACATGAAGGACAAGACCGTCATCACCACTGGTGTCGGCCAACATCAAATGTGGACCGCTCAGCACTTCCGCTGGCGCAACCCCCGCACCATGATCACTTCTGGCGGTCTTGGTACGATGGGTTACGGTCTCCCTGCCGCTATTGGTGCCAAGGTTGCCTGCCCTGAGAAGCTTGTCATTGACATTGACGGTGACAGCTCGTTCTCCATGACCTTGACCGAGCTTTCTACCGCTGCCGAGTTCAACATTGGCTGCAAAGTTCTTATTCTGAACAACGAAGAGCAGGGAATGGTCACACAATGGCAGTCCCTCTTCTACAACGACCGTTTTGCTCACACCCATCAGCGCAATGCCGACTTTGTCAAGCTCGGTGATGCCATGGGTGTCCAGGCCCGCCGCTGCACCAAGATCGGTGATCTCAAGGACAGCCTTCAGTGGCTCATCGAGGGCTCTGGTGAGGGTCCTGCCCTTCTCGAGGTCGTCACCGACCAGAAAATCCCTGTCTTGCCCATGGTCCCTGGTGGCTCCGCCCTCCACGAGTTCCTCGTCTACGATGAAGCTAAGGAGAAGGAGCGCCGTAAACAAACAAGAGAACGCAGTGGAAGATAAAACCACCCTGTGATGCAATGAGTTGCCTTCACCTTTCTCTTTTTGTGTACATTCCTTCGGTCTTTTGACCCCCTTCTTCATGACTTTTTGTGGTATTTTTTGAGCATATCTGGTAGCGGAAAAGAATGTGGTTTCTTCGCGGGGCGTTTTATATCTATGGTCATCACCTTTTTGCTTTTTTCACTCGAAGAGATGGATCAGATCGCAGAAGCTGGATATTCCGTCTTTCTGGTGTGCAAAAGTGTTGTTTTTCTATCATTATCTGACATTGTCTTCCGCACGAGCGTTCGGTGGGAAGAAAGAACAAATGCAATCCATGCGTCTTTCGACACATAATGCTTCCTGCTTCAAGTGAACATTGTCCGTCCCACCCTTCTGCAGATTGGCGAAACACCACAAGCCTCAGGCAGAAGTCACCCGCACTCACTCCGTTCGCAACAAGCTTTTTCTATGTTGGCAACATCTGGATGGCATCTGTTTGTCCACAGCTGATCCTCTGAGGATCGCGCTTCTCACAATGTGACTCGCACAACACGATGGTGCGGAACAATTTTGGACGTCGTCAACATGATCCTGACACCTGAGACATGCCCAGAGAAGGAAGGACAGCTGCATACATTGGCGGGGCAACCATCTGGGCGGGCAAGAACCATTCACTCATGTCTTGGAGGGTAGGCACCAGCATAACATTGGAAATCTTCATAAGCTACCGCATCATCTCTGCATCCGAATGTTGAAGCCACACACACCTCAAACATGGATCAATTCTACTTGGAAAACGCCGCGCTCTATCAGACCTACGTCGAGAAAGTCGACCCCACCATGCCTCAAGCACACTTTATGAACTTGCCGCCTCAGGCACTAAAGACCGTCACAGACAACAATAATCCCAACATGGCTATCAGCGTTCGCATCCGCCCAATGCTGCAAGACGACATAACTTCTGGCTATCCTTGTGCTGTATACCCTCGTCCTCACGATCCGACAGCAACACACCAAACCATAGACCTCCATGATCTCTACAACCATCCACGAAGACCCCGTCCCATCCTCAAGTCTTCGACGCATAAGCTTCAGAATGTGTTCGATGCCAGCGCGAGCACAATGCAGGTCTATGATGAGGTTGTGCGTGACTTGGTGCTATCTGCTGCGAAAGGCAAGCTGGGGACTCTCTTTGCATACGGGCAGACTAGCTCTGGCAAGACTTCCACCGTCACAGAGTTGCAAAAACTCGCTGTTGCAGACTTATTAGAGCGTCAGGCTGACTTACATGTCACTGTTGTTGAACTTGCGGGAAACGTGGCATTCGACCTTCTCAACCAACGCGAGAAGATCGCTGTCCGCGAAGATGCATCTGGAACCACGCAACTTGTTGGCGCCATCGAACACCAAGCCGCCGACGAAGAGCAAGCCATCGACTTGCTAGAGAAAGCAATGTCCTTCCGACGCGCAGCACCCACTCTTAAAAACCCCGCCTCCTCACGCTCTCACTGTATCTGCCGCATCAAAATCACCTCGCCTAGCTTGCCAACACCAGGTTTCCTCTACATGGTTGACCTCGCCGGCTCAGAAATCGCCCGTGATGTAACCGCCCACGGCCCCGAGTTAATGCGCGAGACGCGTGAAAACAACGTCAGCCTCTCAGTCCTCAAAGACTGCATTCGGCAAAGAGCACTGGCAGCAACGAGCAAGAAGAAAGTGCATGTACCGGTAAGAGGCAGCACATTGACAAAGATCTTGAAGCATGTGTTTGATGTCGAGGGAGGCTCATACTGTAAGACTGTGGTTATCGCGTGTGTGAACCCGAGCCTGGCGGACGTTGCGTCGTCGAAGAATACGCTGAGGTATGCCGAGTTGCTGGGGAAGATAGATTGAAGGTTTCCTAGGAATCAATTGGCGCACTGATATCTGCATTGCTGGAAATCGTGGATATAGCCAGTCATCTGGCTTGTATCGAAAGGTCGACACTCGACCAACCTCAACATCAAGACAGGACGGTCGGTCAGTACCACAACTCCGCCTGTTCTGCCTCGATTCTTCATCAATTCTTGGGAACTGTGCGTTTTGATTGTACACACGTATTAGACTGCCTTGAGCACCAAGTTCTCCTTCAAAGCGTGTATCTAAACGTTACAGCCTTGTCTCCGAGATCGCCCAGCTCTTTAGGGGTATATCTCTCGGCTTCTCCCTGCGCCAGCGCAATCTCTCTTTGCTTGTTGATGCGACGATAGCTGAAGACCTGAATCAGAAGAGCCACCGTACCCATACAGACAAAGCCAATCTCAAGACCATGGTCAAGGATATATCTGGGAGCATCGGTGCTGCGATAAAAGTTCGATGCCATTGCTGAAAACACCATCAGTAGGTTGGAACCACAATGAGGATAGAGGAGAAACATACCACCAGCCAGATTTCCAACACTAATCTGGATACCCATTCCAACAGCTCTCTTATAGCTCCCGGACAAATTGTTGCTCAGCCATGTAATGTTACTCGGCTGACACTGATACAACGCACATGCTGCGATGAAGATTCCGGCATACGTGACTCCGGGATGACTGGTCACGATACACATGACAAAGCCAACAGCCTGGAAACACAAGCCGACCAGGATCCAAGGTGAGCGAAGTCGTTTTCGATCAGCGGCATACGCCACTGCGATTGTGATTGCAGATGCCACGACGTAGATGGGTACTGTGAGCAAATTGTGCTGTTGTGGTTTTGTAACCCCAGCTCTTTGATTATTGTAGGCAGGAACAGCGAGATGCCATATAATGGACAAACATAGCCCCAGTACACGAACGACATTGACCCAGATCTGCCAGTCCTTGGAGGCAGCAAAGAGGAACTTTTTGTCGGAACGATCGGTTTGAGCAATTCGGTAGCCGTGCTCTGTATTGGCGTCTTGACCATCATACTTGAGGCGGTAGGTGATGAAAGCACGTTCTTCCACAGTCAAGAAAGATGCTGATTCGGGATAATCCACCAGGACAAAGAATGCAACAATCGTAACGAGAAAGGTCAGTAAGCCTTCGAGGATAAAGATCCTGTCAAAGGTCAGTAAAGCCATCTTGGTCTTAGTCGAGAAACGCACCATCTCCATCCTGCCAATCCTCCGACGCCTGTATGAGTCAAGTTAGTGACTATTGCGTGTTTCCAATAATAAGAACACGTGCCTTCCATATATGAGATGCCGTACGCCAGAAGACCAGAAAATGCACCAGCAACACTTGCCGCACTGAAAAAGTATGCCTGTCGAACCTGGACTTCGTATCGGTAGTACCACATTGTGTTATCTTTCAACCACCACAAATCAGCATATTACATCTGAGCATCATTAGGGATCAAGACTCACAGAAGACGACTCCAGGAAAGAGACCTGCTTCCGTCACACCCAAGAAAATTCTGGCAATGAGCAAACCATTAAAGTCCTTCACTAGGCCCATCAGGGTCATCTGCTTCTCGGTCAGAGAATGTTAGAAAGCCTGGGGTTGGTGCCTCTACTCACGACTATTCCCCAAGCAACCATGATAGACGGCAACCAGATCGAAGGCCTCAGCTTCTTGAGTAACCTGTTACTCGGTACCTCGAAAGCGCGATATGTAAAGAAGAAAGTTGACGACGCCGCCAGGATCTAGCAATCAATGTTCAAAGGCAGTCAACACGCAGTCAAGCTTACCTGTCAAGCACCGATTATACTCGGCACCCGTGAGGTGGAGATCTTCAGCTAGACCTTCAATCTTGGCATTGCCAATATTGCCTCTGTCCAGAAAACTTAGTAGGTACTGTCCTCAAACATCAGCATCTCCGTCTTCTGCACAGAGCATTCTGGAGAATCAATCACGTACCAAAATAGTCAGCATAGTAACCAATCTCATATCGATCTTCCTCAATATTTTGTTGATGTCCAGGTGTGCAAAACTCTCGAGCGTAACCGAAGGATCCTCTGCAATCGCATCGATGGCAGCAATTTTTTCGTCTTTAGTCATGTTTCTATCTTCGATGTGCATTATATCTTCTTTTTGTGCCGAGGAGGCCAGAGATGCTGTTGGATGGATATCCTTTTCTATACTGAAGCCTGATCAAGAGAGTTTCGAGGTGGAGTGAGGTGAGGTAATCGAGTTGCCGGGGGACCCAGAAGAGACGTCGACGAGGACGAAATGGACAACATGATGATCTTGAGGCTTCTGGTTGTTGTTCTTACTGATCGTCATGTGGAGGAGCCGCATGACACCTCTGCATGTTGTATACTTGACTCACAACAGTGTTCTCACCGGTGGAGTGAAGATGCGGGGACATCAAAGACAAATGCAGTGAGGTTCCACGACGAGAGATGATCTTGTCGATCTTTGATCCTTCAAGCTTGTGCAGGCACGCCAGTTGGTAAAGACAGGTATGGCGAGTATGGACGACATGAGCTGAATTGCAATAATGCGAGAGAATCAGAGAATCAAGGACGCAGGTTTGAAGACCAGATCTCACGATTATTTGGAGCTGACAAGATCACGACAAACTTGCTACTGGTATAAGATTGCGAGGTTAGAACGTGTGCAGGCGCATTCGCGAAGGATCATGGAGTACATCGACCTGACCAGCAACTCGAACGACCGCAGCAATGCTGCCAACGGTAAGAAGGTATGATGGTGCTCGAGCGCCACGCCCAGCAGTAGGTAGACGTGCAAGAAAACAAGGAGGCAAGCTTCACGTAGCATCGCTGCTCGAAGGTCAGTATGACCGCATGCATAGCGAGTTGCACTTTGTTAGGAGAAGGGAAGAGGCCACAGACCCATGTCTGATACAGTCGAAACGGGAATGCAGGTGTGGTCGGAGCTAAGGGGCAGGAACGATCAGAGTAGAGCGGTAAATGGTAAAAAGTGTTTCGTTGTAGATCAGTCTTCGTCTATCGCAAGATGAGAAGTCTACAGATCGAGTAAAAAGAGAGTCATACATGTTCGTGCCAGTATCCAATATTCATGTCCTTATCCGCAACCATATCCCGTCCCAAACTCCCAGTCCATTTGGGTATCTTAAACAGTGTAGCGGAAGAAACTGGCGTTATCACCACGCTCGCACTCGAGGTTCTTCTCCTCGATAGTGTAGTCCTCGGGACGCTTGTACTCTGCATCTCTACGAGCGTTCTCACGGCGAAGGTAGGTGGTCATGCAAATCTGGAGGATCAAAGACATGCTCATCAAGCCAAGAAGGATGAAGTGACCAGTGTGGAACTTGGGCGAGTCTTTCTTGAGGTAGACGAATGAGGCAAGGATACCGCCGAGGTTACCGAAGCCAACGTGCATGGCAATACCAACACCACGCTTGGTAGAACCACCAATGTTGTTTCCGTTCCAGGCAACACCTTGAGGGACGTTGGGGTAGATACCACAAGCGAAGAGGAAGACACCGGCGTACTTGACATGGGGGCTGTCGGATGAGACTTGGAGGATGACACCAAGCATGGCGGTAAGAGTGAAACCGATCATGAAGATACCGCGAGTGCGCAGTCTATCAGCAAAGTAACCACCCGTGATACAGCAGAAGCAAGCAACAATGTAAGGAGGAACACTCATGAGCTGTGCCTTCTCGTTGCTGTAGCCAAGAGTCTTGACGATGGTGGGCAGGAAGAGAGAGAAACTGTAGAGAGGGGTGTAGATGCCGAAGGTGATGAACATGTGGACCCAGATCTTCCAGTCCTTGACGGCGTGCATGAAGTACTTGGAGCCGTACTCATCTGCAAGCGAGCTACGGTCTTCTTCCAAGCGGCGAGAAATCTCGTTCTTCTCGGTCTCGTCCAGGAACTTGGCGGTCTGGGGGTAGTCGTTCATGTAGAAGAAGGCGACAATGGCAACGATGAAGGTAAGAAGACCTTCAAGGATGAAGATCCACTGCCACCCGTGGAGGCCGCCCATTTTGTCCATCTCGATGATACCGCGAGCGAGCAGGCCACCGAAAGCGCCAGCGGCGGTTGCAGCACTGAAAAAGATGGCCATGCGAAGACCACATTCATGACGACGGTACCACATAGTGATGTCTACGCGAATAGGGTCAGCTTAGGATACATGATGATCGCCGGTGGGAAGCTTACAGAAAGTAACACCAGGGAAGAGACCACCCTCGGCAAGACCGAGAGCAGCACGAGCAGCAAGCAAGCCGTGGTAGTTCTTTACGATACCAAGAAGAGTGGTGGTAATGCCCCAGAAAACCATGATGAAAGGAATCCACAGCGCAGGACGAGTACGTTTCATCATCATGTTCGATGGTATCTCAGCAAGGACATAGAAAGGGAAGAAGATGGCGAGAGCAATCTGCCCTCATATGTCAGTGAAACTCTAACCACTATTCCAAGACTACTCACGTTATAATCCAGCCCCTCCATGTGAAGGCTCTTCTCCAGGCCAGCCAAGCGTGCGTTGCCGATGTTTGTACGGTCGAGGAAACTCAACAGGTACAGCAGGGCAAGGAAAGGCAGCAAACGCAGGTCGATCTTGCGAACCAGACGGGCAGTTGCCTTGTCATCGAAGAGATGTTCTTGCTCTGAATCTGAAGATGTTGAGATGGTTTCGTAGAGCTCGACGGTGCCCTTCTCCTGTACGGCAGGAGGGTTGTGCTTTTCCTCAGTCATGATTGCCATGGTGAGTGCTGACTTCGAACGAGAAAGATATAAAGAAAATTGTTGATGAGATGAACGATAGTATGCAAAAAACGCGAACGCCTCTGATCAGCGCAGTCAGACTGAGGTGAGATCTACCCTGCAGAGTCGTACGGCCGGAGGGCATCTTATATATGGCATTGCCCTACTGGCGAAACCAAAAATACCCCATACCCCAGACCCCGGACTTCTCCAGACCGGGGTATCGCAACAGGTGGATCGTGTTTATGCCGTTGAACATATTGGAACCTTGCTAGCAGTGCCCAGCACCATAGTCGGGTCTATCGAGGCAGCCATCAGCGTCGGATGAAAGGCCAAGCAAAGCCACGGTCTTGGAAGCTGTATACTTGATTTCTATCAACGGTTGAGTAGGCGAAAAAGGAGAAGAGAGTTTGATACTGCAGGCGGCATACGACCTCCGCGTGCATGATTCGACACTTAGAGTCTCAGAGTCTCGAACCTTGCCAAAACGCACAAAGGGGAGCCGCTGTGCCAAGGACGTCGTGGCGGAGGCTGGATCTTGGAAGTTGACCTGAATATTTCTTTCGCCTTGACTGTGCCTAAGCGATGTATTCTTGACGTGTTGCCCAGGAGAAGGCTGTGAGTTACATGCAAGCGAGAATGCTTATCCATCTGTCCATCTTGCTGCTGACGGATGGAAAGACAAGATACATGTTCGTGAGGGAGGAAGTGAAGTTGGAGGAGAGTGTGGAGAAGGGGAACGAACAAACCTTCGAACATGCAACACCGCTTGAGATTGCCTTCGGTGAAACCGACCTGCCAAGTCGCTAAAGATTGCTATGGAAGGAGCAGCCGCGGTACACGACGATGCAGTTCGACACGATCGGTCCTCTTGCAGAGTAACCATGATAGAAGCCAATCTTCCACCTGTCATCATCCGGCTGTTCTGGATAGAGAGTGCGAGGTTTCGCAAAGATATTCTGGCTGCAGGCACTCGGATTCCCCCACACTCAGCGTGGCCATGAACGACCTCCGCTCCTGCAATACTTGGCACCTCAGCCATCTTCAAACGGCAATAACGAGTGACCACAATTTGACCTTTACTCTAGTCATTGCCATCGTGCAATCCTCGTTAAAGTCCCGGATGGATGGGACAAGCAATTACAGACATGCTTTTTCTCGAACCTCGAGGTCTTCGAAGACGACGAGGGCTCATCACTCACAGCCACGAGCAAGCCGAACCTAACGCCATGCCTTGTCTTTGATGCACGCAACTTTAATACATCACAACGGCGGATCTCCGGATAATCACTCGCCTGCGGAACTCCTCCGCTGACTCCACTGCTTGATACCTCGATAGAGACTGCGGGCTTGCTCTAGCTTTCGGAACCCTCCTCTCCTCTTCTGGGCCATGGACGCACTGCCTCTTCCAGCGTGCTGGACTGGTCATGATGATTTGGCATATCGCTGAGTTTACTTGCTTTTCTTTGAGCTTCAGGTGTTCTGCATTGGTCTCCCTGATACTAGCAATCATCTGTCACCTAACTGACACTGCCAATCATCTACAACCTCACAGTCGAGTGGTATTTCATACGGGTGACATTTACAAATCTTTATCACGTCCGCCTGAAGCCAGCGGTCAGCACACTTGCAATCTGGCAGCCACATCCTTGGTTGAGGCACCTTGGCCGACTCTTGGTCAAGCCCAGTCTTGTGCTGGAGATGCCTCGGCATACATATCACAGAGCCACCCTTCGGCAAGGTTCCCATTCGAGCTGACCACATTGCTTTTGAACAGATCTTGGGCGATAACGATTTGAGCGGGTTGTCGACCCAGATTCGACCTCATGGTAAGGATCATCTGTCGTTTGTCACGTTCGCAAATAGTCGGGTCCAGTAAGAAGTTCGAAATGTGTCAAAACAATGTCCCTCTCACCTCAGAGCATTTCTCACTATCTCAAATACCGGCAAGTTTCGAAATAAAATAGCCCTACGGTCAAGTGTCCAATGGTTGCCAACGCAGAGATGGACCCAGGTATATCAGTCAGCCCGCCACGATCTATCGGCCCATCAAGCCGAATAACGAAAGGACCATTAATCTCTGGTGCTTTCACTGTATCTTCAAATAGTCACATTGGTCTTTTGGTCCAAAGTCTTAGCGTCCGTAATACATGCCTTGTTATTAGTTGTTTGGTGTTTAGGTGGGCCAAGATGCTGCTTACATATCTTGACTCTTCCGGCCTAGGAATGCGAGGAAGTGGAACGGGAGATAGTTAGACCACTAGAAGAGTCACAAAAAAGATATCTGAGCATCTTTCTTGAACGTTGGGTGCGGTGATGTTTACAAGTAGTTGGTGATTTGGAAATTATGACCAGGGTCGTGACCTCAACGAGGCAGTATGTCGAGCTCTGAAGGTCCCACTGTATACGTCTCTCGAACCAGATACTAAACGACGGTCAGTGGGTAGGTGCGATAGTCATAGAAGAGCGATGTGATTGAAGTGTATCGTTTCTGGTTTTTAAAGTATGGACGGGGTATAAGTCTACGCCTGGACCCTGAAGGTCCTGCCACTGGCCGTCTTGCGCTCCTTTTCCTCGGCCTCTGGTCTTGCGCGACGAAGGACTGTATGAATGTTAGTACAGTAATAGGACTTGAGTGAGAAGGAGTCTCACCTTGAAGGAAGTCGGCAGTTCGTCTGCGCATTCTCGAGTGAATGTATGCTTTTGAGGCCTTGATGTGGTAGTGGAAGTAGTCGCGGAACGTCTGGATGTGGGAGATGACTTCGTATCTTCTTGCAGGCTGGAGATGGCGAGGGAACAGTACGAAGGTGACGTAGCCGACATCAGCGGTGCCTGAGGGAGGCAGACCGGCCATGCCCTGCAACTCCAGAGGCGGGTCGTGACGGAAGAGCACCTGAGGGGCGTTCTGGATGGCTCTGCGACGGGCGTCGACAAATTCTTGCAGGAAGACCTTGCCAAAGATACGATCCGTCTCCTCGCGGAAGATTGTGCTGAATATGACGGTGACACGGTCGTGACTGGCCTTGACGTAGATGGCCTCCTCTTCACGGTAGTGAATGGCTCTGACCTGGCCACCCTCGAGGACACCCTGAGGAGCAGATTCGGAAGTGTACTTGGAGGCCTCGTCGTGCAATGCTTGGTACTCGTCGAAAGCCTGCTCAAAGGGAGCAGCCATGGCGTTGCGCTTTAGCAGACTGATGCGGGAGATGAGGTCGGTGCGGGCTCGTTCGTCTTGGGGGAGGTTCTCGAGGTCAATCTCAACGGAGAAGTTGTAACCAGACTCGGGCTGGACGATGTAGCCTTCGTATTCACGCTGGAGGACTTGCTCGGCGCCATACTGGACAAGCTCGTGGTAGCATCGAATGTTGATGGAGATGAGGATCTTTGACTTTGATGTGGGGGTCGAGATGTGGAAGGTGACACCGTCAAAGTCGGAGACGACCTGGTCGATTGAAGTGGGAGTAGCGCTATAGAGACAAGGCGTCAGTCGGGTGTGCTGGACGCGCGGGACCAGGACGGGGGACGAGGGGTAGCTACCCAGAGAAGCGATCCTTGAGCAGCGACTCGATCAGGACGTTTTGGTAGTCGAGCAACAACATGGCGACGACGACGATTGAAGGTGGAAAGAGGCAAGATATTCTGTACAGCGAAAGCTACAAGAACAGCAGGAGCGTGGCTTGGGCGGGCAGTCGCAGGCCTGCGGGATCGTCATGCGAGGTCGACACCTTCCCCGGACTTTGTCTCGTCTTGGCATCTCGCAGACGCTTGGATCAACCAACTTTTTTGAGATTCAAGAACTTTTTGCCCGTCCAAACATCTTTTGCTGCCGTCGTCGGCACCATGGTCAAATCCTATCGCAAGTACGAGCAGTCGGCCACCTTTGGTCTTGTAAACACTGCCCTGTCCAACCTCGTCTGGACCCCCGATAACCTCGTCTCGTCGTCCTCGCGCAACACTGGTGCTGGCAGAGTCTACGTCGGCGCCAACGAGCATGTCCTGGCCTGGGATGTGAAGAAGGGCGAGCTGCTGAGTCGCTGGAACGATCAAGACTGCAAGTCTCAGGTCTCGGCCATCGCCCAGTGCTCCGCCCAGCCCGACTTGTTCGCCGTCGGATACCAGGATGGCAGCATCAGAGTCTGGGATGCTCTGTCCAACAACCCCATCATGAGCTTCAATGGCCACCGCTCCGCCATCACCCACCTGGTCTTCGACTCCGAGGGTGCAAGACTTGCCAGTGGCTCAAAGGATACCGACATTATCATCTGGAACCTGCTCTCCGAAACTGCCGAGTTCCGCCTCAGAGGACACAAGGACCAAATTACTGGCCTCCACTTCATCCGCACAAGGCTCTCGGGTCGCCAATCGCCTCACACCGACGAGGCTGTCGATGTCACCTCGGGCGAACCAGAAGAATTCGAGGAAAAGTACCTGCTTTCCACCAGCAAGGATGCTCTGATCAAGATCTGGGATCTCTCGACCCCTCACTGTATCGAAACACATGTCGCCCAGACAAACGGCGAGTGCTGGGCTCTTGGTGTCTCTCCAGACGGCATGGGCTGCATCACTGCTGGTAACGACGGCGAGCTCAAGGTCTGGTCGCTCGATCTGGACAGTCTGGCTGAATTTGGCGCAAACATTGCCGAAGCGAAGCAGTCCAACTCTCTCACACCACAGGGTATCCTCCTCCGCCAAAGCAAGGACCGAACTTTGAGCGTCGCCTTCCACCCCAAGGGCGAGTATATTGCCGTTCACGGCTCTGAAAAGGCCGTCGAGATCTGGCGCATCAGATCAGATGAGGAAGTACAAAAGAGCTTGGCTAGAAAGAGAAAGAGAAGAAGAGAAAAGGCCGCCGCCGCCGGTGCTTCAGTAGCCGAAGTCGAGAAAGAGGAGGAGAACACAACACCCGACGTATCAGAGGTCTTTGTCTCGTATGTCATTGTCCGCACTGGTGGAAAGGTCCGATCGGCTGCTTGGGCTGCTAGCAGATCTTCCAAGAACGTAGAGCTGGTCTGCTCCACTACCAACAACCAGATCGAATCCTACACCATCACCAGCCGAGAAAAGTCAAAGAAGGCAACGGCCGAGGCTCCCGAGTACAACCGCGCTCTGGCCGTCGACATGCCTGGACACAGAACTGACATCCGTGCTTTGGCTCTGAGCTCCGACGACCGCATGCTTGCATCTGCCTCTGCTGGACTCCTCAAGATCTGGAATGTCAAGACCCAAAGCTGTCTCAGAACTCTCGAGTGTGGTCAGTCGCTCTGCTGCACATTCTTGCCCGGTGACAAGATTGTCCTGGTCGGAACCAAGACTGGAGAGCTTGAACTCTACGATATTGCCTCTTCTGCCCTGATCGACAAATTCCAAGCGCACGACGGTGCCGTGTGGACTCTTCAAGTTCACCCTGACGGAACATCAGTCGTGACTGGAGGTGCCGACAAGGCTGCCAAGTTCTGGAAGTTTGACATTGTCCAGGAGGAAATCCCTGGTACCCGAAGAACTACCCCTAAGTTGAAGCTCACCCAAACTCGCATCCTCAAGGTTGCAGATGATGTGTTGAGTGTCTGCTTCTCACCCGACTCTCGCCTTCTCGCTCTCTCCACTCTCGACAATACCGTCAAGGTCTTCTTTGTCGACACCCTCAAACTCTTCCTTACCCTCTATGGCCACAAGCTTCCCGTTCTCAACATCTCCATCTCATCAGACAGCAAACTCATCGCCACTTGTAGTGCAGATAAGAACGTCCGCATTTGGGGTCTGGACTTTGGTGATTGCCACAAAGCATTCTTCGCACATCAAGACAGTGTCATGCAAGTCTTGTTTATTCCTCACCCTGTCGAGAAGGAGGAGCAACATCTCTTCTTCAGTGCCAGTAAAGACTCGGTAGTCAAGACCTGGGACGGTGACAAGTTTGAGCAGATCCAAAAGTTGGAAGGTCATCACGGAGAAGTGTGGGCCATGGTTGTCAGCAGGACTGGCGAAAAGGTCATCACAGCTAGTCACGACAAGAGTATTCGCGTGTGGGATGTCACAGACGATCTCATCTTCCTGGAAGAAGAAAGAGAGAAGGAGCTCGAACAGATGTATGAATCGACACTGGCCACTCAACTCGACAAAGATCATGCCGATGACGACGAAGGCGCCGAGGACGATGTCGCTGCCGCGTCAAAGCAGACGATAGCTACCTTGACATACGGTGAACGTATCTTGGAAGCGCTTGAGCTTGGCTACGCAGACTACCAAATCATGCAGGCATGGCAAGCTGAAAAGGCAACAAAACCCAACCTCGCACCGCCGCAACGAAACCCAGTCTTCACATATGGCAATCTCAGTGCTGAGCAACATGTCTTGCAGACTATCCGCAGGATCCCAAATGCATCTCTCAACGATGCTTTGATGGTTGTGCCATTCTCATCTCTACCAGTTCTCTTCATGTTTGTTTCTGTCTTCATACAGCGTCGCATGCAACCACAACTAGCATGGCGTGTGTTTTACTTTTTGCTACAAACACACAACGCACAAATCGTAGCCAGCAAACAGCTCAAGGATTTATTGAGCGAGGTGCTCGAAGCCTACGGTCAATTCGTCAAGGAAGAAAAGAAAATGCTCGGTTTCAACATGGCCGCGCTGGGTCTCATGGGCAGAGAGATCAAGGAAGCACAAGTCCACGGCATGGACGACGAGCCGGAAGAACAAGAAGAGAAGCTGGAAAGGGGAACCAAGAAGCGTGCATTTGCTTCTGTTGCATAAAAGGCATTGGGTGGCTGTTTTGGTTTTATGGGCTACTCAAAGATATGTTTTTTTTCTTATACCACATCTGTTGATAGAGTTGATATGACATGACTATTTTTCACAATTTGTGTTGGGCCATACCGGTCTTCTTGGCGACTGCTTCTGAGTCACGATGCATAGAAATTGGGATGTGTTTTGCGATGAGTCAAAGGTGAGAGATCCGCGCCGCCGGTCTCGGGGATGGGCGTCTGGGGGAGAAAAAGAAGTGGCAGGAAAACGGGTCGAGCTCAACAATGAGTCGTGAAGATGCACGTATCGTAGCAATTGATGGAGATGAAATACACGTGAACGCTTCGGATCGTTGGTTAATGATTGACTGGACTTCATAAGGACTGATCATTCTACTGAAGGACGCCATGAGGTGGGAATAAAGCGTCGATAGAGCTTCGCCGGATGGCCGGACTCCAAGCACCGACACAAGCGAATTGCAGTATTGTTGGGTCGGCCAGCGTCGGCTTGGGCGAAATCTGTGCAGCAAACGTGGCAGCTGGGCCGGGAATATTGCAAATCAGCATTTGGAGCTCCAGCGTGCGATAAGCTGTGCTCCTTATCTGGGGACAGAGAGTACCGTGCAGGGGCCGATGTGAAAAATAAGTCGACGTCGCTGCTCTCTGACCGTTCTCCTCTTGTCATCTCAGTCATATCTTGAGCAATCAGCTCTCAATCCACCCATCTGCCATCGGCACGCGATTCGCCCTTATGCGGACTGCGCCCTCCGTTTTCACCTCCCAAGGTCAGTCTTTCGTTTGCACACCGTGAAGCTCTGCACGAGCGTTGCATGTCGGTGCTCAAGTGCCGAGCTGCGTGGATGAAAACTGACAGACTCCCAGACTACATTAGCGACCACCTGTGGAAGGCCAACGTCAATTGAGACTGGCCTGTTGACCCTATAAACTACCGACTTTTACCTTACACCAACTCTAGCCATGGCTTTCTCCAGGCGTCTGGCCCGCCAGACAGCCTCGAACCTGCTTCGTCAGAGCCAGCAGCCCATGTCTGCCAGACTTGCTGCTCGTACTCTGACGACTCAGTCGAGCTTTGCTGCTAGTAACCCTCGCGCTGCCCGCGCACCCAAGAGATCTACCAACCGCTTCCTCCAAGTCCGCAACGCAACAAGCAATGCTCAAGTTGCTCCCAGTGCAAAGGCTTACCTCGAGAGCGGAGCCATTGCCGGCGCCCAGAACCTGATTGACGTCAAGAAGGTCTTGGTCATTGGCAGTGGTGGTCTCGCCATTGGACAGGCCGGAGAATTCGATTACTCTGGTGAGTCGAAGCCTCAAGCTACGAGCGTGCGGGACAAAGACTGACAACTATGGCAGGATCTCAAGCACTCAAGGCCCTCAAGGAGGCTGGCATTCACTCCGTCCTCATCAACCCCAACATTGCTACCATTCAGACCTCGCACGTTCTCGCTGACGAAATCTACTACCTCCCCGTCACTCCTGAATATGTGACCTACGTTATCGAAAAGGAACGCCCCGATGGTATCTTCCTCTCGTTTGGTGGCCAGACCGCCCTCAACTTGGGTGTCAAGATGGACGAGATGGGCATCTTCGACCGTTACAACGTCAGAGTTTTGGGTACCAGCATCCAGACCCTGAAGACCAGTGAAGACAGAGATCTGTTCGCTCAAGCTCTCAAGGAGATTGACATCCCCATTGCTGAGAGTATCGCCGTCAGCACCATCGATGAGGCTCTCGACGCCGCTGAGAAGGTTGGCTACCCCATCATTGTCCGTGCTGCTTATGCCCTTGGTGGTCTTGGTTCCGGTTTCGCCAACAACCCCGAAGAGCTCCGCAACCTGTCTGCTCGTTCCCTCACTCTCTCCCCCCAGATCTTGGTCGAGAAATCGCTCAAGGGCTGGAAGGAGGCCGAGTACGAGGTCGTTCGTGACGCTTCTGACAACTGTATCACCGTCTGCAACATGGAGAACTTCGACCCTCTCGGTGTCCACACCGGTGACAGTATCGTCGTTTCGCCCAGTCAAACCTTCAGCGATGAGGAATACCACATGCTCCGTACCGCCGCCATCAAGATTGTCCGCCATCTTGGTGTCGTTGGTGAATGTAACGTCCAATACGCTCTCCAGCCTGATGGTCTCGACTACAGAGTCATCGAGGTCAACGCCCGTCTCTCTCGTTCGTCTGCTCTTGCCTCCAAGGCTACCGGTTACCCTCTCGCCTACACTGCTGCCAAGATTGGTCTCGGACACACTCTCCCTGAGCTGCCCAACGCCGTCACCAGAACCACCACTGCCAACTTCGAACCTTCTCTGGATTACATCGTCACCAAGATGCCTCGCTGGGACTTGAGCAAGTTCCAGAACGTTAAGCGCGACATTGGCAGTGCCATGAAGTCCGTCGGTGAAGTCATGGCCATCGGTCGTACTTTCGAAGAATCATTCCAAAAGGCCATCCGTCAAGTCGACCCCAGATTCCTCGGAGTCCAGGGCGACAAATTTGACGACCTTGACGACGTTCTGGCAAACCCCACCGACCGCAGATGGTTGGCTGTTGGTCAGGCCATGCTCCACGAAGGCTACTCTGTCGACCGCGTCCACGAACTCTCCAAGATTGACAAGTGGTTCCTCTACAAGATCCAGAACATTGTTGACACCACCCATGAACTCGAAGCCATTGGCAGCCTTTACGGTGTCAAGAAGGAGCTCATGCACAAGGCCAAGAAGCAAGGTTTCTCCGACAAGCAGATTGCCAAGGCTGTCAACAGCACTGAGGATGAGGTCCGCGCGCGCCGCAAGAACTTCGGCATCACCCCCTTCGTCAAGAAGATCGACAGTATGTATACCACTTGCCGACCGTTATTATGATTTGTACTGACTCTTTGAAGCACTCGCCGCGGAGTTCCCAGCTGATACCAACTACCTTGTACGCACCACCTAAGTTATACCTCAATTTTCCGTGTTTCAAGACTCTCCGAGCAAAGTACCAAAATCTTTGCACCTATCAAAAGGCAGAAGAATTTCGTAAATTCACACACATCCATTGAGAGCCTGAACATTCAAGCAAGGTTTACGACTCTCAGTGGGCTGATGTGGTCTTTGTTCTGCATTCTGCATTTCTATAGGTCGCAAGATGGAGGTGCTTTGCTGGGAGAGCCCTCGACAGGACACAACACGTTGAGTAACATGCTGACTTCTTCCAATAGTATACTACCTATAACGCAAGTACACACGACGTCGCGTTCAACGACCATGGTGTGATTGTTCTCGGAAGCGGAGTTTACAGAATTGGATCTTCCGTCGAGTTCGATTGGTGCGCTGTCAACGCTACTCTCTCCCTCAAGGAGCAGGGCAAGAAGACTGTCATGATCAACTACAACCCAGGTATGCAGCAAATATTCACGAGCCCTATTTGAACATAGCGCTGACGCTGTGCAGAAACCTATTCTACAGATTTCGACGTTGCCGACAAGCTCTACTTTGAGGAACTCTCTTACGAACGTGTCATGGATATCTACGAACTCGAATCTGCCCAAGGTGTCGTCGTCTCTGTCGGTGGTCAACTCCCTCAGAACATGGCTCTCAAGCTCCAGGAAAGTGGCAAGGCCAAGGTTCTCGGTACCGACCCCAAGGACATTGACAAGGCCGAAGACCGTAAACAATTCTCTGCCATTCTCGACTCTATCGGTGTTGACCAGCCTGCTTGGAGCGAACTTACTTCTTACGCCGAAGCCCAGCAGTTCGCCAACAAAGTCGGTTACCCTGTTCTCGTTAGACCCTCTTACGTCCTGTCTGGTGCTGCCATGACTGTTATCCGCTCCGAAGCCGAACTCGAGGAGAAGCTCAACGCCGCCGCCGAAGTCAGCCCTGACCACCCTGTCGTTATCACTCAGTTCATCGAAGGCGCTCGCGAGATCGACGTCGATGCTGTCGCTCATGACGGTAAGGTTCTTGTCCACGCCGTCAGTGAGCACATCGAAAACGCTGGTGTTCACTCTGGTGATGCTTCCCTTGTTCTCCCTCCTGCCAAGCTCTCCGAAGTTACCATCAAGCGCGTTAAGGTCATTGCCGACAAGGTTGCCAAGGCTTGGAAGATTACCGGTCCCTTCAACATGCAAATCATCGACGCCGACAACCCCAATGGTGGTGAATCTTCGCTCAAGGTCATCGAGTGCAACCTCCGTGCTTCTCGTTCGTTCCCCTTCGTCTCCAAGGTCCTCGGTACCAACTTCATCGATGTTGCCACTCGCGCTCTTACCAGCACCAACGTTCCCGAGCCTGTCGACCTCATGTCCGAGAAGCGTGACTACCTCGCTGTTAAGGTTCCTCAGTTCTCTTGGACTCGTCTTGCTGGTGCCGACCCTTACCTCGGTGTCGAGATGTCTTCTACTGGTGAAATGGCTTGCTTCGGTACTGACTTGGTCGAGGCTTACTGGACTGCTGCTCAATCCATGATGAACTTCCGCTGCCCCCAGCCTGGTGAGGGTCTACTCTTCGGTGGAGACATCACCAACCCCGACCTCGCCAAGATTGTCGACTACGTCAACCCTCTTGGTTACAAGCTCTTTGCTGCCAACGAGTCCGTCAAGAACCACCTTGAACAGAACTCCAAGGACGGCAGTGTCAAGGTCGAGGTCATCGAGTTCCCCAAGGAGGACAAGCGCGCTCTCCGTGAGGTCTTTGAGAAGTACGACATCCGTGGTGTCTTCAACTTGGCCAAGGTCCGTGCCAGCAGTCTTGTTGACGAGGACTACGTTATGCGCCGTAACGCTGTCGACTTTGGTGTTCCTCTCTTCATGGAGACTAAGACTGCCGTTCTTTTCGCTCAGTGCATGAGCGAGAAGCTTCCCAAGCCTGAGGGCATTCCCTCTGAAGTTCGCCCCTGGGCTGACTTCATCGGCGGTCGTCCCCTGTAAAAACCTTTTCTATATGGTTGATGGTCTTTTACCACAACCTTTCTTATAAATACCAACAGTGCTCATTTAAGGTGGAGTGAGAGGATACAGGATTGTTCGATTTTGGTTCTATGGCGTTTATAGATTTTGAGTTTTCCTTTTGAATATATCAAACCCTACACTTTCAACTTCGATTTCTCATGTTTTACATGTGGACTTTGCATCGGTCTTCTCTCCTCGTCAATGCTTGTATCACAACTGCCGTGACTCGACATCGGCTGTTCAGGTAAATGCATGGAGCATCAATTGCCAGTCAGGATTTTAGGCTAATGCCCAGGGTGTAGCATACAGCGTCATACCAAGGAGGGGAACCGAGCATCGCAAGGTCGATCTTCTATTCCAACCACCCATACAAAGATTATAAAATTTCTTGCTGCGCCATGGCTTGTAAGACATCGTTTCTATTGAGTCCCCTGCAAGTTTTCGAGCAATCATGGTCAATCTTACTCACGTTATTCTGTTGACGCTGGCGACGAGTATCCCGTATGCGCAGGAGTTATATGGGATTGCGAGTGCGTCTACGGATCATATTTCGTTCTTGTCGTATAGTGAGTACCTTGATTGAGTTGAGGTGGAGAAGACCAGACGTGCTGATGAGGTGGTTGTAGATGACACCTTTGTTACCGACATCTTAGGACCCAATGTTTCCCAGCAATTGGTTAGGAGTGAGAACTACCAGGCATTTCACGAGGCCGGCGTATAGCAAGTGTCGCCGTGTTGCAACGATGTTGATAATACACTGACTGAGAAACAGCAACATAAAGACTGGCAAGCTGTATGCCACCAGCAACTGGAACGGCAGTTTCTCAAACCCTATCAACGTCACTGCCATCGACATCAACAACAACAACACCATCCAATCTTACCACTACGAGTACCTTGCCGAAGCCAATGGAGCCACTGCGTGGTACCCAGTAGGCAGCCCATCCAACAGCAGCGAAGGCCAACAAATCGTCTTTTGCGACGAAGGCGACTTTACCAACCCCGCCGGCCTCGTCCTCGTAGACCCAGCGACCAACATCAGCCGGCCCCTCATCAACAACTTCCTGGGTAGAAACTTTACTTCCATCAATGATGTGCGTCAACACCCTGTTACCGGCGATCTCTGGTTCACCGACGTCCCTTACGGCTACTGGCAATACTTCCGTCCCGCGCCTGTCATCAAAAACCAAGCCTATCGCTTTGAACCAAACACTGGAGTCGTGCAAGCCGTCTCCGACAACGAGATTGCGCCTAATGGTATTGAGTTTTCGCCCGACTTTAAGCATGTGTATATTACGGATACTGCCGTGCATACTTTTCCCAACAAGGACAATTTGACCATGCCGAGTACGATTTATCGATATGACGTTACGCCTGATGGAAAGAGGTTGCAAAACAGACAGATGTTTGCGTACTCGGATATTGGGTTGCCGGATGGCATCCATTGCGATACCAAGGGTAATGTGTATGCTGGTACTGGAGATGGTGTGCATGTGTAAGTTTTTCCTTTCCCCTGCTGCTTCGACTAAGAAAGTATTTACTGATGCGAAAATATAGCTGGAATCCTGAGGGTGTGTTGTTGGGCGTCTTTGCTGTCTCTGGCGGAAACGCAAACTTTGCTTTTGTGCCTGGTGGCATGTATATCTTTAACGAGTACAAGCTGTTCAAGCTTACACTGCAGGCTGAGGGTAGAGAGGTCAAGAGGGACTTTGGACTGTACTAAGGGAAGGAACAATATGCTATCTGTGGCAATATCATATCTTGGTCATGGATCAGCAAAAGCAGTCATGGTTTGAGCTTGTCACTTTCCAAAAATCCCCAGTATTGTCTTCTGACCGTCACTTTGTCTGGATTGTTACATACCTCTTTTCTCGCCGAATTGTCCAAAACTCCAAGATCGAAACAGCAGTATCATTTCCGTTTCCGAATGCTCAGTCGCTGCTGTCTGCTTCTCTGACTCTAGTTACAGCATTCAAGAAACTCTTATTTTTCATATGTTCAGCACAAATGATCGCAGACCGCGGACATGGCGTTGCAAATCAAATCAGGATTTGCGTCTCTGCTCATCATCAGCAATCTGAAAATCTCTTCGCAGTCACCATCGAAGCTCCGATTGACGACATAGCACAAAGGCATTCCCCAATGATTGCCCATCTCGCCTCCTTTGTGGTTTTGATCGTATGTATTGACATCAAGACTGTACTTGTCAAGTAGATGTTTGACAAATGCCAATCGACTTTCGACATAGCCTTGAGAACGCAAGAGCTTGAATGTAGCGAGGTTATAGCAGTATTTAACCGCTTGCTCGAGCAGTAGTGGACAATCTTGATGGCTGCGTAAATACTCGCGATCGAGATATGGTTCTTGGTTTTCGGTTGTACGCTTGCACCAGGCTCTAATGCCCAAACCACATGTTCATGATTGTCAAGGTTTTGCCAAAGGAATGGCTTGCGACCAGCATTGATATACCATCCGTGCGCAATCAACAGTTCTAGAATGCGAATTGATGGCAAGCCTTCACCAAGAGGGAGATTTGAGCTGCTTGGGAGGAAAGCACTTCTGGAACACATAAGCCAGAACTTTTTCCGCATCATTTCGAATGGCTACCCAGACGGCGCGTTCAAAAATTTCTTGTTCGGTCTTTGGCGGTCCTGCGAATGCTTTTGGCGTGCCTGGATTAGCGGCTTGCTCTACGATGCCTTCAAGAACAGAGACATCATCTTCGCGGCATGCGTCGTTGATCTGGAAAGAACAAAGGTGGTCTACGAGCTGTTAAGACTTTTGGTTCCATGGATAGGAAGGTACATCTCGCTGTCTGCTGCCTTGTGACATGAAGCTGGCCGGACGGACCTGCCGGTTTAGGACTTCATCCTCCGCGTCCGTGCACTCATATAAAACTCTACGCTCACCGACTCGAAACATGAATCTTTTCTGCAGCAAGCTTTGATATACAAGATGTCTGGAAGCGGACAGGCGAATGGAGATGGCCTCATAAGGTCATCCAGCAGTGCCTCTGAGTTCAAGCCGAACGTCATGAAGACGGTCTGGCGCAACAACAAAGGCGTGTTTCTGATTCTGCTTGCTCAAGCGACGGGATCGACTATGGATGCCATTGTCCGCTTTTTGCAGCAGGGAGGTCATGGCATGCATCCTTTCCAGGTCATTTTTGCGAGGATGAGTATTACGGCACTACTCAGTACCATATATATGTGGTACACAAGAGTACCGGATTTTCCGCTGGGGGCCCCTGTTGTCAGAGGATGGTTGATCTTGAGAGCTCTGGCAGGCTTCTTTGGCTTGTTCTGTCTATACTGTGAGTATACAACTTGTTTTTCCAGAACTGTCATCTTTTTGGACCGAGGCTTATATAGGTGACGATTAGATTCGGTACATTATCTTCCGCTGGCCGAAGCGACGGTCTTCCGTTTTCTGGTTCCCATCATCACCGCATGGGCATGTTCTGCATTCCTCGGACAGAGCTTCAGTAGAACTGAATTCTTGGCTGGAGTCATCGCTTTGCTGGGTGTAGTCATCATCGCTCACCCAGCCGCCATCTTCGGCAGAGTAGACGACGACATTGAACTCCCGCACCAACCGAGCAAAATCGATCAAGTATCTGCTGGCCAACGTCTTCTTGCCATCTTCGTCTCTGTCATTGGTGTGCTGGGTGCTTCTGCAGCTTACACTTTGATCCGTGTGATTGGCTCCCGCGCTCATGCCCTCATCTCGGTGAACTATTTTGCTCTGATCAGCACTTTTGGGTCTGCGGGTGCTCTACTCGTGTTGCCTGGTATGAGTTTTACCATGCCACATGGTACACGGGAATGGCTTTTGCTCTCTCTCCTCGGTATCCTCGGCTTCGTGCTCCAATTCTTACTCACCGCTGGCTTGCAGCTAGACAGAACCTCCAAGGCAACTAGTATGCTGTACACGGGCATTCTGTTTGCACTTGCTTTCGATGCGGCCATTTGGGGCGTCTTTCCCGAATTCTGGTCGTGTATTGGAGGTGCGGTCGTTATCGCTAGCACATTGTGGTCTGCGTTGCAAAAGTCAAAGGGAGTGGAGAAGGCAGTGGTCGCCAAGGAGGAAGTTGTGGATGAGGAAAGTGCACTGCTTGGGGCGCAGACTGAGGGAAGTGAGGATGCTGCGAGGGCGGGTGAGACGAGGACCTCTGTGTAAAGTAACACGCTTCTACGCAGTTGTTCGCGAGATACTGATCTTGGTTTGCTCGTGCTCACTGCCTCTCTGACCAGCCGGTCACATAGAGAGCTACGATATTGGAAAAGCCATATACAACTATCTCGAGAACGGCACGAAAGACACTTTGTCCGCACTTCAATACCAACCCTCAATTTCTCGTGGAAAGTACGCTGTACAAAGCGCCTTCGCTATAAGGTGGGACCAGGTAAACGAACACAATCACAATCAAGCCTGGACACACCGGAAAATTTGTATGTTTGAAGAAGTCAAGATCAATTCCATATTAGATCAAAAATCGCTAAGATGTCTATAAAAAAAAATCAGACCAGAAAGTCGTTACGCTATGCATGTGTATCATTCTTTGTTTGAAGCACTCTCCCATCACTCTACCAAGCCAAAGCCTCCTGCTGCTCCTCTCCACAAGCCAACCCAGAGCAAAAGTCGATATCCTTTTCACTCTGCATCTCGGCGGCACTCATCTGCTGTCTCGCCGGGTGGATCTTTGCACCAGCAGCCTTTTCCTTGTCGTGGTGCTCGGTGACGGCCTCTCTGCACAGGTTTTGGAAGTAGAGGGGTCCCTTTTCCATGCGGGGGTGCATGAGGCCGCTGACAAAGACGCCGGCGTTGACGTTCTTTTGGGCGGCGTCGCAGAGGACCTTGTCTTCGGACATGATGCGCTTGTACATCTGGTTGATCTTGTCAAAGTCTTCGTCTGTGGCGTTTTTGTTGCGGTACACTTCGTAGCTCATGGTTGCTTTGCCGGCGGCATGGGGTACGAAGCGTTGCATGAAGAAGAAGTTTGGTCTGCGAAATCGTTAGTATGAATACGGAGATCGATATTCAGAGGAACGATACTTACGTTGCGTTGACAGAGGCGTTGGGGAAGTAGTAGGTTGGGACGACGGTCATGCCAGCGGCGACTTGATCCGGTTTACTTGCGACCTCGTGTTGGATGTGCTTTGCGGTTGTGTTGACATAGTAGGCTTCTAGATCTGCCAGAGCCGGAATATCGGGGTGAGTTGTCGGGCAATGGTAGCACTCGTTGTAGTTGTCTGCCAAAATCTTCCAGTTGTAAGGACCATCCATCTCCCACTTGTGGTCAAACTGATAGTTCTCAAAGTCGAATTGCTCGTAGCGTGTTTGGATATCGACGCCATCAAAGTTGTCTTCCCAGGCAATCTCGGGTTCCGCTTTGGCATCCATGTTGACCCAGACGAAACCGTTCTTGTCGACGTGAACGTGGATGGGCAAAAGTCCATTGGCCTCCTTGTCGAATCCCTCGAGCTCCTGGTAGTCGGGTGCCTTTGCCAGCTTTCCGTTCAAGCCATACGACCAACCGTGGTATCTGCAAGCGAAGATGCGAGCTGTGCCTTCGGTCTTCTCGACAACGGGGTATGCTCTGTGACGGCAGATGTTGTGGAAGCCGTTGATGTTCTCTTGACGGTCCTTGGCAAGAACGAACTGGAAGCCTGCTACATCGTAGCGGAGGAAGTCACCAGGCTTGGTGAGACGGAGCTTGTGTGTGATGAGGAGCCAGCGCTTGGAGAAGATGGCACGGCGTTCAAGCTCGTACATGTCGGCAGATGTGTACCATGATGCAGGAAGTGCTCTGACGGGCTGCTTGTCCAGGGCAGGTTTTGTTGCTGTGTTTCCGCTGTCTCTGCGGTTGAAGTAACTTAGGAAGGATGCCATTGTGAATATGATATCAAGTTGTGTTGTAGAGATTGCAATAGAGTAAGGCAATACTCGACAAGATGGAAAGGGGAGGGTTGATATGGATATTCAAGGTTGAGAATGGAAGAGAAAAAACACAACAGAAGTTCGCGCTTTCCTTAATTATATGGACGATTTGATGGACTTACTGGTCAGGAAGGACGGTCCATAGAGCCCCGTGGGGTGTGCCTACGCATTGCAGCATTCGTCTCGAGCCAGTATCAGCCAGCTCGTTTAGAGTCAAAATTGCTCGATTTGCGTAATCATTAGCTGATGGCAGCAGGATTCAATACCCAAGATGAGTCGCAGTTTGTGGCTCTCGAAACAAGTCACTCTGGCTTTGGCAGCGCTATCGGGATCTCGATTGTGGCGACGAATGTGCATTCTGACCCAATTAGGTATATGAATCCCATCTGGGGTCAGCCCACAGCCGGACCCTTTGAGCTGGTGCAACTTTAATCGGTGGCTGTCAGTCTTGGCAACGACGACATGTGGTAGGGAAATAAATCCCAACTCAGATTGGCGTGTTGCGATATGTGATTGATGGTCGTAGTAGGAGAGATAGTGATGATAAAGAAGGACCGAAATCGAGATGGACAACTTCCATGGAATCCTGATAAGTGATGCCTGATAAGGCCGTAACCTGATTCACGTGCAATGCTCGCTATCTATGTCAAAATGTCGGAATCACAAAACTGCATACCTTTCGATCCGAAAATAAATCAATGAGACAGCAAAGAATGCTCGTTGAACAAGTTGTAGTATGATCCATTTGATAACATATATAACTCCAAAATCAATAACATGCATGTCCCATTATTCTGTGTGGTAGTGTCCAGCCATCCATTCATTCGTAAATCAACTTCAGCTTCTCAAGCTGTTACCCCAGTAGCTCCGACTCTTGCGGTCATTGATGTGGTCTCTTGGACAGTCTCACTGCCAACCATAGCCATACGCCATGCCATGAGCATATCAAGCGAGATGTCGTTGCCGCCACAGACAACAAGAACCACCTTACTGTCCTTTGTGATTGTCTTCTTGTTGGCCAACAGGCTCTGTAGGAAGCCATCAAAGCAGACAGGAACGTTGACGCCCACAGTCAGCTCAACCATCATTCTTTCGTGCTCAGCCAACAGGCAACAGCCTTTGGCAGCCTCTTCATCAGTGAGAACAACACTCGTGACATTAGGTCTCTGGGCATATTCGAAAGTCTTCTCGGCGACTCTGACAACTCCCAGACTGGTGGCTGCCGATGTGATCCTGGGAAGAGTGACGATTTGACCGGCGATGAGACTCTGGCTCAACGAATCTGCTCCTTTAGTCTCCATGGCAAGGACCTGTACGTCGTTGTTCCACTTCTTGTGGTCTAGTTCTTGCATGATACCGTTGAGGAGACCTCCACCTCCGACACTGCAGACAACGACGTCGGGTTTGTCGCCGAGTTGAGATGCAATCTCCTGCATAACAGTTGCATTGCCGTCCCAAATGTCCTGGTGGTCGAAAGGAGGAACGAACACACCGGTCGGGTCCGCAGGCAAAAGTGTATTGAGAATGTACTCTTGTGCTTCGGCAATGTTAGAGCCGTGCTGGATGACCTGCTTGACCCCCTAATCATTCATCAGCGAGTGTGTCAAGTTTTTATCAATAGAGAGGACATACCATGGCCCAGATCTTAGCAATCATGACTGGTTTGGCACTCTTGGGTACAACAACAGTGGCAGGATAGCCAAGTGTTCTAGCAGCGTGAACGCAGGCAATGCCTGCATTACCACCCGATGCTGCATAGAAGTGTGTCGAATTGGGAACTCCAGCAGCTGAGATACGTTCGGCGGCACGCTGAAGGACGTAGTTACCTACACCACGAGACTTGAACGAGCCGGATGGTTGTAGGTTGTCCAGCTTGAGGAAGACTCTACTTCTGCGATTTAGAAATCGTTTTCAAAAATCGGTCGTGTTGGAACAAGAGATGGATGGAAGGATCAGGAATGTGAACTGGGAGACATACCATCCTGCTGCTTCTGAAAGTGGTCGACTCTCAATCAAAGGTGTCCATGCCCAAGGCTTGGGTTGCTGTGGGGCTTCTGCGTACATCTTTGTGGCGTGGCGGTATGTGTTAGAAAGCAGGAGATTACTATCAAAGTGTCCTTCTGAAGTTCGGAGATGATGACTTGGAAGGAAAGATGGATCAATGATATGCTATCACTGTGTGTAGAAATGTGCTCAATCCGTCTTGGATAGAGATCCTTCTTAGATGATATCTAGGCAAAGTGGTTGCTTTTACCACGTCGGGTACGTACGCACGCTGGGAATACATATGGGGAGTGTACAGCCTCATGTGTCGTGGGTTACCGTACGAGGTCAGGTTTTGCGAATCCGTTACCATATCGTTTCATTATCCCCTGCATAGTGACCTTATCATGACACACGATTCATGATCGTCCAATCAATATGCAAGTCGGAAGGAGCTGACCAGTTTTAGTCCACCGTTCCTGGGGAGGTTGCAGTGCGGCAATCAGGCAAATCACGGGGCCGATCCAACCCAAAGATAGCAGGAACTGTAGTCTGAGTTTGGGGAACTCGCAACCAAATTGGGACAGTAGCTTCTGTAAGCTTATCTCGACAGCAACTCGCCAAGGTGGTCTCGACTTCTGATCAGAGAGATGTATTCTAGAAGCCTAGGTAGGACTCCTCCTCAGCTCTCCTTTAGGATCATACTTTGCAGGTGGGCGTCGAACGATGTGGTAATCCCGGATCCAGTGAAGGTATTCCATGGGGAGGCGTTTTCTCGAAGCACTCTCTTTAGATACAAGAGTACGTGAGGAGGAACAGTATTCGGGGATCGTCGTACGCCGTATGTGTCCATGGCTTGGATATCCTGTTACAGCGTGTCCTGTGCAGATGCCTTCATGTTCCGTTATCTCCCGTTGAAATAGAATCAGGCTTTCTGCTTTTTCTGACCGCTTCGTTCTTCCTCATGCAGCAAGTTCTCTGATTGCGATTTTCGAAGTGTGATTACGATGCACTGTTTCACTTACGATCGCTTCGATGGAGATTCGAGTGCTCGTAGTGCGTATGGCTACAAAGTACTGGCATCGAAATCGGCGACTCGCACCGATCCCTCGATATCTAGGGGTTCAGCGAAAGTGGTCGTGGCTGGTAAGCAAATTCCCTTTCGAGCGTCATTCTCCTGTGCTCATGATCGCAAGTATTGTAGAGCATGGTCGTACAACTGCACCAAAGATACGGTTGGTTTTACCACCAGCCGTAGACAGTCAGAGAAATTTGATACTGTAATGTGATTGTGATGACCTTTCCAGGCTCGGAACACATGTCGATGTGTCTCTCCATCGAGCTCACCGAAAATGTGTGTGCAGTCATGTCGCCTACTTTGCTTGTGAGCAAGAGGTCTCAAAATGCAAGTTGAGTATGATATCGCCACAGATCTCATGGCTACCATGTTCGAGATGTTTGCTGCGCGTGTACTGCATCCTCAATTATCGTCTCTGTATCGGTGCTCGGGAAGCTCAGTCGCGTAGGCTTTTTGAGTCGCTTGGGTTACATTCTTCAATGTGACCGAGTGGTCAGCTTCAGAGACTGTGTCGCGATGGATGAAGATGCGATTCTGGTTCACTCAGGACGTCTGCCACCATGTGCTCTCTCTTGCCAAAGCGATATCAGAAATTTAAAAAGCGTTTCCTCATGTATATCAAGCTGTCGATGTAGTGTATTATAGCCTGGCGGTTCTGACGGGGTCCAACATATCCTTCATCTCGTGTCTTGGCCAGTCGGCGAAGTGCTTGGGGTCAGGACGGTCTCTGTCCCAGCCCCATTTTTCACACAACTCGGGTTCCAATGTGCCCTCCAACATGGAGATGATGTACTTGCCTAGCACGGGGAAGAACTTCCAGCCGTGGAAGTTACCACATGTTGCGACATACAAGCCCTTGGCGGCGGTGTGTGGCGAGATGATGAAGTCTGAGCTGGATGTGAAGGCGTCCCTGTACAGAATTAGTATGTGCAACAAGTCTGATGCGAATGGACAACTTACCAGCAGATACGGTGCTTCTCCATAGTCCAGTGTGCAGATTTCTTTCCGTAGAATACGTGATTGGCGTATTGAATGTCCTCCTTGAGCCTGTTTGAAACATCCCATTGGCCGTAGTCGGGCTTTGCTGGAGGCGCAGATACAATACGTCCAGGCAGGACCTCTGTGTCGTTCTTGAAAATCTTCTGGCCCCACCACTTGAGCTCTCTGTCTCTGGTGGGTGGCAGACTGCCGATGAAAGGTCCTATTGACATGGTAAGTGACTGGTCGTTACACGTACGGAATATCAGAACTCACCAGTTTCGGCAGTGTAGCCCTGGACACCAACAGGCATCGATGCGAATCTGCGGTATGAATCCTCGTCGAGCCTTGTCATGCCAGTGGTGATACCGCCAGCAACGATTCTCTCACCAGCACACAGGTCGTTGTTACCACTGGCCTGAGCACAGTATTCGAGCAACTTTGGTGTGTACGCGCCAGTGCAGAGAAGAGTGTGTTTGGCCTTCAATGTCTCGCCATCGGCAGTCTTGATACCGGCACAGCGACCATTGTCGAGGATCAACGAGGCGACCTCGGCCTGCTTGTACTTGACACCAAGTCTGAGGGCCTCGCGAGTGATGCCAATCAAACACTCGCCAGCAGTGGCCCAGCCACTGGTCTTGTTGACGAGGACTTCCTTAACGTCACTGTAGTCGGCGTCCTCGAACAGACCGCCGTACAGCTTGCGGGCTTCATCGATGGGCACGGCCTTGAGGTCGGCCGCTCTACCCAGCTTCTTGTAGTTGTTGACAACGTCCTGGGCATAGTCGCTGCGGCACATCCAGTAGATGCCGGTCTGGTAGAAGTATGGCTTCCACAGGTTGTCCGTCTTGAACATGTCTTGTGACTCGATGGCCATCTTGCAGTACACAATGTCGTCGTAGTCGGCACGAACGACCTTGTTCCAGTCCCATGAGGCAGCTACACGCGTGTCCTGATCGAAGGCATCGCGGTCGACGACGGTGATGTCTGCGTTGGGGTACTTTTTGATCAGATGGAAAGCAGTCGAGATACCGAAAACGCCGGCGCCAACGATGATGTACGACTTGTCGGCCATTGTTGGAGGTAGAGAGGATGGATACAAAGAGGAGTATATGACAAACAACGACTACATGTTGCCGGTTCTGTTTTATTATAAGAATCAGCCTGTGGCCGACGTCGTCAGGGTCGTGTGGATGCTCAGTTCGGTCATCATATCCATTTCCGATTACGGAAGTCTCATCCATCATTCTCACGTGTCACGACCTGTTGCCTCGCCACGACCCCACGTTTCTACACGAGAATGCTGCCCCAATCCGTACATGTCATTGTCCTACACACCAACAAGATAGATACAGAGTTGAGAATACTATGACCTATCCAGGGCTCTACAACGCCGATGCTATCTTGTCAGAAGCTTACCGTGACCATGTCATCCACACGTTTCAATTTCAAGCTGAAAGATGCTGAGAGGCCAACCCTGACTCTGATTTCCCATCACGAGAAACCCATGGTTATATGGGTTTACATTGCTTGGAATCGTCAAACGAGACATTCATCACACTCCAGCCACTCAAGATATCTACTGGCATGATCAGACGTGTTTGTGACATGTTCTGGGGTTGTTGTCGCTGGTTTCACTTTTTGCATCTGATTCCTTGGCAAGACCACCTGCATCCAGTCCCAGGTAGACCTAATACCCACGGCGGTGATTGAGAACACCTACCTACCAATCACCAGAGGCACTTATTCATCAGATGCTATGAATCGTAGTCGCTTCCATCCTGTCTTGACAGATGAGCACGTGCCAATAAATGTCCTCCATTACATTCTCAACCACGCACATACACAAGGGTCCATGGTTTGACAGAAAACGGTCGGGATAATGTTAAAATATGCCTTGATCATTAAAGTGCGCCATGTCTATGCTATAAATAAACTTTCATTACTTCTAGAAGCCCCGAGATCAACCACGCAGACGTGACATGGAAGGATCGAACAATGGCTCGGCAGTGACCGTAGCCTCGATCCTCTTGCCAAAGTACTCAATCTCCACCTTGTCCTCCTCGTTGATCGAGCTTGGCAACCATGCATAAGCAATGGGCTTGCCGATGGTGTATGCAAACGCAGAACTGGTGACGTATCCGCTGGGCTTGCCGCCGACGAATACTGGTTCTCTGCCAAGCACGACCGAGGAACCGTCGTCGATGACCAGGCAGCGTATGCGCTTCTTGGCCGTCTCGACTGAGCGTCCTTCCAGAGCAGCTTGACCATAGTAGCCCAGCTTGCCAGCCTTGACGGCGAAGCCAACGCCAGCCTCGTAAGGGTCATGCTCGGTGTTCATGTCAGATCCCCACGATCTGTAGCCCTTCTCCAGTCTGAGGGCGTTGAAGGCAGTACGGCCAGCCGCAATGACGCCCTGCTCCTGTCCTGCCTCCCAGAGTGCGTCCCACAGTGCCTGACCGCGGTCGGCTGTGGTGTAGATCTCCCAACCGAGCTCACCGACATACGAAAGACGCATGATGGTCACAGGGATGCCGCTAATGTTCGCACGCTTGGTGCGGAAGTAACGCAGGCCCTTGGCTGTGGTCGAGAAGTCATCTTGACTGACCTTGCTGATGATCTCTCTGACCTTGGGGCCCCAGAGACCGATGCAGCAAGTTCCGGCGGTGATGTCGCGGATTGTGCACCATTTTGTAGGATCCTGCTGCATCTGCTTGTTGGCCTCCTTCTGGAGGAAGACAAGATCGACAGGTCCGTTGCAGCCAACCTGGAACAATTGGTCCTCAAGCCTGGCAACAGTCACATCACTCTTGATGCCACCCTTGTCGTCAAGCCATAGTGTGTATGTGACGGCGCCAGGCTTCTTTCCAACATCACCAGTGCTCACGCGCTGCAACAACTCGACGGCACCGGGTCCATAGACTTCCAAGCGACGCAGTGGTGTCATGTCGTACATTGCTGCTGCTGTTCTCGTCTTCCATGCTTCTGCCGCTGCGATTGGGCTGTAGTATCTTGAAGACCAAGCATCGCGGTCCTTTGGCTTCCACTCCTCAGGCAAGTCTTTGACCAACTTCTCGTTGGCCTTGAACCAGTAAGGACGTTCCCAAGCACCACCCTCTAGGAAGTAAGCACCGAGCTCCTTCTGACGAGCGTGGAAGGGGCTGACACGGAGGTTGCGAGGTGAGTCGCGAGGTTGTAGCGGGTGCATGATGTCGTAGATCTCGACAAAGTTCTGCATGGAAGTCTCCTTGACGTAGGAGCTTGACAATTGAACCTCCTCAAAGCGGTTGAGCTCGACAGCTCCAAGATCGATTTGACTCTTTCCAGTTGTCAACACCTCAGCTACCGCACGGGCGATACCGGCAGAGTGTGTCACCCAGACTGCTTCAGCGACGAAGAAGCCTTCGAGGTTGGGTGCTTGACCGACTAGGGAGCCGCCGTCGGGCGTGAAAGAGAAGATGCCGTTGAAACCGTCCTCGATCTCGACTTCGTCCATGCAAGGCAGGAACTTCTTGGAAAGCTCCCATGCAGGTTCGAAGTCTTCGCGAGTGAACTCAAGACGAGAAGGCATGTTCTTGTGGTCGACCTTCTCTGGGGTCACTCCCAAAGTTGAGGCCACGATAGGCATGGGCTTGTGGCCGTAGTATCCAATACCGTACTGGTCACCATGCTCGCGGTAGTACAGATCTCTATCTTGGTAACGTAGGATGGGCAATGAAGCCTCACCCGCAGGGTTGTTGCGTTTTGACAGAGCGGGCACAGAAGTAGTCTTGACATATTGGTGCGCCAGGGGGAGAAGAGGAATAGGGAGACCGATCATGGCACCGATCTCGACACCCCAGAAACCAGCGCAAGAGACGACGATATCAGCTGGGATGACACCGTTGGGTGTCTCCACACCAGTGACGTGGCCGTCAGCTCGTGCGATTCCAGTAACTGGAGTCTTGTCGACGTATTGAACACCAGCTTTGCGGGTACGGTTGATAAGGAGCTGGACGGCGCGAGCAGCCTTGGCAAGACCATCGGTGGGAATGTGAAGACCACCATGAACTTGCTCCTTGTTCAGGAGTGGGTACTTCTCCAGACACTCGTCGGGGCTGATGAGATGAGCTTCAATGCCCCAGGATTGTGCGTAACCGTGCTTGCGCTTCAACTCTGCCATACGTGCAGCATCTGTGGCAATTTCCAGACCACCGACCTGGTTGAAGCAGTTCTCGCCATCTTCTTCGAGGCCCATGAACTTTTCCACTGTGTATTTGGCAAAGAGAGTCATGGTCTTGCAAACGTTTGTTTGGAAGACAAGACCAGGAGCGTGTGATGTGGAGCCTCCAGGCATGTCCAGGGGCCCTTGGTCGACTACTGTAATGTTGGTCCATCCTCGTGCAACCAGCTCGTCAGCAACGTTGGTGCCGACAATACCGGCACCGATGATGACCACGCGTGGCGAGTACATCTTGGAGAGCATTGTTGTGATAGTCGGGAGCTGTCCCTTGAGTTCTGTTGATGGAGCTCTAGTTTGTGAAGGGAGGTACTCTAAATGTTTGCAAAAGACAATGAGGAGGTCTTAGTGCAAGAAGAGTGTCAAAGGGTTAGGAATAGATCAGAGTGATATGAATGCCTTCACCTCGAACGTGGGAAGTAGCTGTAGATATAGAAGCGTCCATATTCGATTACCCGTACCTTTATTCTGGACGCCGTGACTTCTCTAAGGGTGGTGTCTGCTAGGCGGGATCGACGCGCTTGTGTGCGACGGGATTCACGTACCCTTTTGGGACAGAAAGCACATTCGTGGCCAAATGTGGGGAAGCGCCGAGACCACAAAACTTTCGCAACTAACGGACTCAAGTCAGACGGTCCGCTTGTCGCGATATGACCATCTGTTGACATCGACAGACCCTTCTTGGGCAATACTTGGATCATGGTCTGTCCGCCGGACGGAGTCAAAAGATGCGAGTTGGATGGTCGAGCTCGAGATAAGTCCATTGTACTGCCGCAACAGTCCAAAGAAGCCTTGAGATGCAAGTAGCAGTCTGGTGATTCATCTTCAGATTGTGGACATGGCGCTCTCAAGTTGTGATCCTCGATTATTTTCTTGGTGTGATTGTCACGCAGTCGAGAGGTTTGTCGGCGTCAGTGTCGCGAAGCTGCACTCGAGTTGTTACTTTTCCCCAGCCCACACCGAGGATCATTTTGCAGAAATATATTGCATAATCCTGACACCACCAGCACGTACGGCCACAGTCAGCTGAAAACTGGGCATCCCGTCCGCTCTGCCATACATAAGCAGTTGAACGGCAGATTAGTACTACGGTGGGTGACCACGTGGGAATCCCTGCTGCTGTACGTTTTGTTGTTACACCAGACTTGAGATATGATCTTTTGTCTCTAGATAGTGATATGTAGCAAGGGGTTCATCTTGTCATGGTCGTGAATGTGCCTCACATTGCACTCTAAGCTCTTCAATACGCCGCAGTGTGGAATGATCATCTCATGGCTTGCGGAGTAACAAGCGCGCTGGCTTGGGTATTCCTCTGTTCTTCTCGTAAGGCGTTCGTTCTAGATATCGTTCTGCCGTGCTTGCGAAAACCCACAAACATCTAGGTATCCGTCCCGATCGAGTTGTTGTTGAAAAGTCTTGGCGAGATTGTGTAAGCATTATTGCTATCACATTGCTGAGGCGGCGATAACTGAGAAGATTACCTATTGCTGCGATTCAAGCTCTCTTACCACTTTGACACAGCTATGATCCAAAATTTTGCACGACGTGAGTGTTACTGAGGAAGGTCCGAAGAGTAGTGCCTACTACCCACCTGTCTCGTGCAGATAGGCCAGCCCCACCTTTCCGCCTCGGCCAAAGATAGGCCTCCTCCTCTTTTTCGCTGCCATGATGATTCGAGCGACGGGCAACAACATACAATGTTTTCCGTTGTCGGAGAAGTTTTGCAGAGATATGGCTCGGGAATTTGAAAAGCTTCCGGTTGAGGCGTCAGGGCAGAAGGCTGACGGCCGGGGCGACGATAACGGATCTTGACTTCCTCGTTCTGTCGAGCGTTCTGTCTATATCTGCTACTGAAGACTTCGAGAGTCGTATTTCGTGTCAACGCATACAGCAACATGTCTGGCTTGCTAGATACCAATCGGAACGGGCACTCAACAGATTCTGCATGCAGCGAGGATTTCGATGTCGTTGTCATTGGCGCCGGACTCGCCGGTCTAACAGCAGCTCGCGATGTCCTCAAGGCAGGCCTATCATGTGTTATCCTAGAAGCCAGAGATCGCGTCGGCGGCAAGACTTGGAGTCAAGAGCTTGCCGATGGAAAAGGAACTGTTGATCTAGGAGCTGCTTGGATCAACGATGTGAATCAGACTCAAGTGTATGGGTTGGCTAAGCAATACAATGCGGAGTTCATCGAGCAAAACACTATCGGCAATTGTGCTATTCAAGATGCCAGTGGTAAAGTGTCAAGTTTTGCATATGGTGAATTGCCGCCTGTAAGTTTTGGACTATGTCTGTATGGAGTGAACCATGGGCTAATTTACCCAGTTCGATGATGCAGCAAAGGAAGATGTCGCACGTATCCGCGACATGTGCGAAGCAGATTGTCAAAATTTGGACACGTTCAATCCTAGCGACAAGACTCTGGACTCGATGAGTTTTGAAGCATATCTCCAATCACGAGGCGCCAGTGAAACGAGCATGTCTACAGCGACCGTCTGGACACGGGCGATGCTTGGACAAGAACCAAAAGATCTTTCAGCATTGTACTTTTTGAATTACTGCAAATCTGGAGGTGGTCTTTTGCAGATGCGGTCGGACCGCAAAGGTGGTGGCCAACATTTGCGTGTTCGCCAGGGCATGCAGTTGTTTTCGAAAGGACTCGCTGCTGATATGGCAGATGGTGTGATACGTTTATCAACCCTGGTGACGGCAATCAACAACAATACTGGAAGTGGCGCTGCCGAAGTACACACCAGTGGCCCAATCATAAATGCCCGCAAGGTCATCACCACCGTCCCAACACCAGTGCTCAAGAACATTTCCTTTTCGCCAGACTTACCCTTGAGCAAGCGAACATGGATTGAATCGACAACCTACGGCTACTACACAAAAGCCATGATGGTCTTCCGCACGCCGTTCTGGGTCGAGAGTGGTTTCTGCGGCCTCACACAATCATTCATCGGTCCCGCAGGCGTGATACGCGACACCAGTTCTCCAGCAGATGACAAGCACATCTTAACCTGTTTCCTAGGCGGCTCCCCTGGCTTCGCATGGTCAGCTCTATCAGAAGCATACCGCGAACAGAGTCTCCTAAAGCAAATCGGTCAACTGTTCAACGCTGAAGACATTGTTGAGAAGGATTTTATCCAACTGGTCACT
The DNA here is from genome assembly GCA_026538705.1 of Aureobasidium sp. GC_Fusr_1. Lineage (NCBI taxonomy): Eukaryota > Fungi > Ascomycota > Dothideomycetes > Dothideales > Saccotheciaceae > Aureobasidium > Aureobasidium sp. GC_Fusr_1. The sequence goes on along the minus strand of JALPCE010000031.1, from coordinate 41,957 downwards.
TATGAATGGATCAAGGATGAATATTCTGGTTGGGGATGTCCTTGCACTGGGTTGCCTCCTGGTGTGCTTTCTTCGCTTGGAGGCGGTAGTTTGAGGGAGCCATGGAACGATTTGCATTTTGCTGGTACAGAGACTGCTGGAGAGTGGAAGGGGTATATGGAAGGTGCTGTGCGGAGTGGCGAACGTGCGGCCGCGGAAGTCATCAAAGACCTTCGAGTATAGTTTAGACGACATGTATGCGGGCTATCTCCAGAATATGCGAAGATGCACATGTACATTGTTGTCGTCAATTACGGCCGTATCTAGGGCTATCTTCAGATTGCCTCGGTAGGATCTTCACAAGAGCGTTTGCTTGTTCCTTCCTTCCTACCAGCGATCTTTGAAAAGAATTGCTAATTTGGGGATCTCTGATCCTTCGCGTGAAAGCTTCTTTGATCTACCTTTATTGTTATCATATCTAGACAAGCTCGTGATTTTTATCGAGTGACGATCTGCTCCTTCAAGAGTATTCTGTATATGAACATTGTCGTGGCAATCCTGCATTGTACAATTGCCAATCCACATTTACGGACTACATCTTTTTAAGAAACGATTTCGTAAATATGGAGAGAAGTCGACAACCAACACAACAATCATATCAGGCTTATCCAACAGAATAAATGTCCACGATATCGGCGCCATCACAAATTCATCAGCAAACATTCCACTACTCAAGCAAAATCTACTCTTCATCAGCACGCCAATCGAGTTCGCTGCTACCTCCGACAAACAACATCTTCGACAAGCCCTCAAGCTCAATAGCATCGTCAACACACTCCCCAGACCAAACGGCCCACACTACACCCACTCTGGTCCCACCCTAGCAAAGAAGATCGAAGACTTTGCCCTCGAAGACATATTAGGTCTAAACTCCTGCCACGTAATATTCCGCTACGACGAATTCATAAAAACCACAATGAGGGAAATGACACCATGGTCCAATTTGCAAGTTCTCGCACCAACACAAATGCTCATTGAATCCACCTAGCTGATATAACTAACAAGCAAATTCAATTGGGAAGCAAGTACGACAAGCAACCGTAAAGATCCTGCTTTACTGAAAAAAAGCAGGGATTTACTCTGGAGACGGAGTAATATTGACGACAACACTTTAGTCCTCATTGTATCCGCCCCACTCGTGGCCAGACTGTTCAACGAGGTGCTGTGTAAACCTCACTTTTATCCTCTACTCATCAGCGGCGACCGGATCATCCGGGACCCTTGCTTGATCATCTATCTCCTACTCTTGGTCCTCGAAACTCCTTTTTCGGTAATCGAAACTGCGTATCTGAGAATCAGTGAAGGGCTGCCGTTCAAGATTGATGAGGAGAGTGATGAACAATGGGAAAAAGATGTTCGGTTTGAGGCAAGTGCTTGGAAGCAAGCAAGGCCAAGGTGGGCAAGCGTGTTGAGGCAGCGATTGGAAGGCAGATATGGTTCTGTGGAAGCGTATTTTACTACCATTGGCGTGACCGAGGCGACGAGGAATAGCATCAAGGATATCTTGTTGGCCGGCGAGGCTAAAGATCTCATCGACTTTTCATAAATCACCAACTGTTCTACAAACCTGTGCCAGAAGAAAACAGGAATGAAAGACTCACAGCAAAAGAACAAGGCGCTCGAGGTGACTTTTTATGGTATCGCAGCAAAGCTATGTCTCTACTTTTACATGTACAGCGATGCTGTAGCACAGATATCGCGCTTGATCATCTCCTGGCAAGTCTGCATCTTGGTGAACAACGTAGGGTCACCAATGATTCTTGCCGCATTCTTGACTTCTCTGCAAGTCTCGTCCAGACGCGTAATCACACGTACAATAGTCCCCTCCATCACATCTGTCAAGTCGGTGATGCGGTTGAACGACATACCACGCGCCCACTCATAGATGACCTCGACAAGTCCAAACCTAGGTCTGCTGACAAAGTCATTGGAATCATCTGCGGAAAGGATGACTTGGTGGAGAGTTTGGTAGTGGTTGACCTTTTCGGAAATCTTGATGATGGTCTCTTGTCCACGCTCCAAAGCTGGCGTCATGGTTGGGATCTGGTCAGTCTTTTCCTGGAACACAAAGGCAGAGAGCAATGCTACAATCTCTTCGGGTTCGTAATCAGCAAGCACGTTTTCGAGAACCAGTTCGGTGAGGACGAGCTCGTCCGCAGAATGGATTTCGCAGGCGACCTTGCCCTTGAGTTCGACGCGCGAGTTTTCGTCCACGAAGCCGAGGTCCTTGAGGACTGCGATACGTTGCTCATAGTCAGGTAGCAATTGCAGGTTCTGGTCCGACATCAAGGCGCGCAGCTGGTTGATGTTCTCTTTGATGAGCCATTCGTCATGCATCATGGCAAAGTGCTTGTCCAGGTTATCGCAAAACACGCTCTCCTTATTCTCCTGAGCGTCGTATGCTGCCTTGGTGCGCTCATCCAAAATGTTGCGGATACCGATTTCCTTGATTCTAGAGTAGTCGGCTTCCTGCCAGGTGGCGGATGTCCAGCTGGAGCATGCGCCCAACAACTGCTCCTTGACTTGCTCCATGGCTTCTGGCATCTTGCTTGACGCCCCAGTGACGTCAAACTGTAGGGTACTGCCAGTCAAGCATTCAAGTTCACTGTATGGCACTGTTGCGAGTCTAAGCTTCATCTGCTCAGGAGCTGCAGGCTGTGGGGTGAAACGACGTCTGTATCGAGGAAGGTAAGGCAGTAGATCGGCGTTCTGTCTCTTCGACTTTGAAGGAACAACTTCCATCACCGACAGACTTGGCGAGATGCCCTTGGACACGCCTTCGCGAAGCAGAACACCGACTGTCCGGATACCGTCTCTCTTGTACACGACCAATCTCTTGGGTTGCAGCATTCTTCTACCAATTGGTGAGCCCAGAAGAGCGAGGTGCAAGTCCGATGTGAGTTGCTGGTATCTCATGGCTGCGGTATGGCATTCTTCCAGGTCTTTGTCGCAAATGTCGCAAGGCTCTCTCTTGATCTTCGCGAGATCTGCTTCTGACAGCTTGACCTTTTGTTCATGCTCGGGCAACAATGCTTGAGTCGCGTTCTCACTGAAACTGCGCTTGATCATCTCTTCAATCTTGAGAGCTTCCACGCGGAGAAGGTTCAAGATCATGTTGTAGGTGAGTCTGAACTGCGATCGGAGTTTGGTTGGATCACCCAACATCATCTGTCTCAGTCGACCAGCCGGTGGTGCTTCGTCGGCACCAGGAGCGACGATGATGACCGAACCAACAGGGTCCAGACCTCTTCTTCCTGCTCTACCAGCCATTTGTGTATACTCTCCGGGCAAGAGGTCGCGGAACTGACGTCCATCATGCTTTCGGTACCCAGAGAAGACGACTGTTCTGGTTGGCAAGTTCAGTCCCATAGCGAAGGTCTCGGTAGCGAACAGAACTTTTACCAAGGTCTTGGCGAACAGAATCTCGACACACTCCTTGACGATAGGTAGCATACCGCCGTGATGGACTGCGATACCTCTGCTAAGCAACTCGCGTAGACGACGGATCTGTGGCAGCTGGCGGTCCTCCGGCTTCAGTCGAGCAAGCGACTTTTCCAAGATCATGTGAATGGCACTCTTCTCGGTTGCAGTGCAGTAATCCAGGTTCGACAGGGCCTCTGCGTTTTCCTCACATCTCTTCTTGGAGAAGACGAAGATACATGCGGGAAGCAGATCCTCTTTACGGAGATGCTGGATCAAGTGCACCCAAATGTTGCGATCTTGAGCTGCTGTCGTTCTACCGCCTCCACGGCCGGTACGGGCAACGTTACCTTGACCGCGCTGGGCAGGTGCACCTCCACGACCACGTTGCTGCGCTCCGCCACGCTGGGCGCCACCTCTTTGTGGACCGCCACGTTGTGTCTGGCCACGACCACCTCTTTGCGAACCACCACCTCTAGCAGCGGCAGCAGCTGCCTCTTGCTTCTCTTCAGCCGCCTTGATCTTGTCTTTGCCGGACAGAACATCATTCGCATCCTTCCAGCCCTTTTCAATAAACTGCTTGTCGGAGTTGACGATCTTGTACATCTCTTTGCCTGCCCACAGATAATGTTCTAGAGGCACTGGACGTTTGGGTGTCGAGATGACGTAGATGTTCTTCTTCTTGGTCCGGCCAACCCATGAAGCAAATTCAAGAGTGTTGGGTACAGTGGCAGAGAGCAGAATAAGAGTGACGTGCTCGGGCAACATGATGATGACTTCCTCCCAGACAACACCTCTCTCCAAATCGTTGACGTAGTGTACCTCGTCGAAGATAACGAACTCGACATCACGGATGATATCCGCTCCTCGGTAGAGCATACTTCTCAGAATCTCAGTAGTCATGATTAAACAGCTTGCCTCGGGACGAATCTGAACATCACCAGTCAGAATACCAACATCGTCAAATTCTTGACGGAAGTCTCTGAACTTTTGGTTACTCAGAGCCTTGATAGGTGAAGTATAGATGGCCTTGGTCATATGCTTGGCTGCCAATGCAATGGCATATTCCGCAACAACTGTCTTTCCGGCAGAAGTGTGAGCAGCAACGAAGACAGAATCACCGTTTTCCAAATGATAGATGGCTTCCTTCTGGAAAGTGTCGGGTTCGAAAGGCCATTCACGGGCCATCTCTGGAACCAAATCTCGGAAGTTGGGCATTGGCCGATTAACGTCGACCATATGAGCCCATTCATGACCAGATCTCTTGTTACTTGACAGACCGAGGTGACCTCTGGCGGCTAGTGCAGGAAATTCAACCGGAAGAAGGGCATCCAACTCTTCTTCGTCATCTTCATCTTCGTCCTCATCCGCAGGAGCGGCCTCGTCAGCAAGATCTCCATTGGCGGCAACAGGATCCTGAGGCTCTTCTTCCAGTACATTCTCGACTTCTTGGGCGGTGGCCTGGTCTGTGGGCGCTTTCTTCTGCAGATCCAGTCCACGGGTAAATCCAGGAGGAAACTCGAGTAACGCGCCATCGGGTCCGAAGTTGATGACTTTATCCAGTCCACTTTGCTTGACAGTACCATTGGCCTGGTTTCCGAGCAGAAGCTGTTCCTCAGCAGCCGCAGTAGCTTCGACAGCATCCAGACCTCCAGGAGCGAAGGGGAAGAAGCCAGCTGCACCACGCACAAAGTCTGCTCGATTCGCGGGCTTTCTCAAAATTGAGGTTGAGTTCTTTGCAGTGGCGCTGTTTGCTGGAACAGTGACTTCCTTGTAGCCAGTAACACGGCCCTCAAGACCTTCGCGTGTGAATCTGATGATAGTACGCGTTTGGGTGGGGGCCAGTTCAAAGAGCTCCTCGTAATTTGTCGGGCAATCCCAGCGTTGTTGCAGGCGGTCGAGCCATGGAGTGCTGAAGGATGTAGAGGGTGCCAGAAAGTCCTTCTCCAAGCTTGAGCGGATGTGGTCTGGCGATCTTCTCGTACGCTTCCTAGGGCGTTGTTGGTCGAGGATGGCATCAATTCCTCCCGAAGGTGCATCTATGAGGCGCAATTTTTGCAGCGCAGGCGCTAGATCATCCATCTTGCAGAATTTGAATAAAATTGCTTGGTTGATGGATTTACAGAAGCAAAGTGTTGAACGTCAATGATCGAAGCTGGATGTTTGACCGCAAAATCGGTGACGCAATCATCTCAGCGACGACATCGTTTTTTTGCACCAACCCCGAGTTGCTCACTTTACTTAATTCAACACGACCATGATTAAATATTCTTGTGTCGCCATTCCGACTCGTTACTTTGAAATCTCCATATTTGGGGGTATAGGAGGCTATGAAGTATCAAAGCTCCGTCCTCAGCATGCACTATGTCTTTACCCAATCATGACCCTATCAACAGCGTGACATGAAGCGAGCCCTATAGCCATCTTCAATACCTCAGGCAGATGCATCCCCAGATCTCAGAGCCCACAAGTCGGCTATCTCTCGAATTGACTTTGCGAAGATATGAAACCAAGATGATATGAGCCAGAGATGAGTGAGTTTGTATTCCGGTATCGCACAAACGATATATAAGCATCCAACACCGTCCTTGCTCGTTGCGCTCCTCTATCAGTTTCCATCCTGATACTTGTTCCAAGATGTGCTTATATGGCGACGGATGGCATTACGGCCACACCACACCAAGCCCCGAGCCACCTACCTACTCCAAGCAACACGACTCGACAGCCGCTTTCGAGTCGCTAGGCCTTACCGACTCTGCAGTAGAGCGCATACAATCTCTTTGGTTGAGAAAAGTCGATCGCTTTGATGGAAGTATTGTCGAGTTTGCCATCGAATACATGCGAGAGCGCGCCCACTTTGTGCCAGAGATGTACCTTATTGGTCTCGGTGCGCTTCCCAGCTTCGCAGAGACACTCGGCGTGACTGGAGAGCTTCTGCAGCTGGCGATTGACTTGTTCTCGAATGATCAGGGTGATTCACATGTCATGCCTATCATGTTGTGGTTGGAAATGGCGATTATGATCCGATGGTGGAGTGTCGTGGGAGACAATCAAGTGGTGCGACATTCTTGATTCTGTCTCGACATGGCTAACTGGCGAGTAGGCGAAGCTGTCGATCCATCTGCGCGAGGAGTGAAATGAGTTGCTGAGCGATAGCATTTACATGGTTGGCGTTGGGGCGTGGTTGTTTGTTGGTCAGCATGTGGGCGGAGTGGTGTAGCCATTTTTTCGGTCCGCTGTCGTTAACAGAGATGGTCGCATATCACCAGATTGCTAGTCGCAGAATCACGCTCCTTCTATGAATCGGGTCTCCAAACCGTCGAACAGGTATTTCCTACTTTGTTGGAGTGTGCCTTCCTTGTGCTGCAACTGCCTGTCATGTTCAAGGACATATGATGATACACAAGCAAAAGATGCACGCTCTTTCCCCCAAGATAAAGGCTGAAGATTAGCATGAAACGGTTCCTGTTGTTGTTGTTGATTTGACGGGTGTTCAGTCGGACAAAAGAGCTTGGCTTGGCTCTCGAAAAATCCCACGGCCAGACCCTGAGCCCAAGTTTCAAAGGAAACACTCCAAAGCCGACCTGGCTGACGATTTTCAATTAATCTCTGGAGGGGCGCCAGTGCAATTCACAACTAGACTCTTGCCGAGGGAAGCAGCATTTTCCACCGGACTCTCTCACCCACCATGGACGTCGCCGCCCTCAGAACTCGCGTCCAGGCTACTCTGTCCGCCAACGCTGATGCCCGTCGCCAGGCAGAGCTGGATTTGCGAAATGTACTACGCCGACTCCCTGCCGCCCTATCCACATCACTGACACCCTCCACAGGCCGAAGACACGCCCGGCTTCTGCGAGGCCCTGCTGAACATCCTCGAGGCCGAACAGGACCAAGCAGTGCGCCTGTCCAGTGAGCCTTTGCTTGTCTTTGCACCACCCGCATGCACACCAACTGACTTGTTTGCCAGCCGTCGTCTACCTCAAGAACCGCATCACCAAGGGCTGGGCTCCCATCGAGAACGAGCAAACGCGATTCAAGGCCGTCCCCGAAGGCGACAAGCAGGTCATCCGCCAACGTCTCGTCCCCATCCTCGCCGCCTCGCCGCCGCAGATTCGTGCCCAACTCGTTGCTACCCTGCAAAAGATCCTCCACTACGATTTCCCCGACCACTGGCCCGACTTCCTCAACATCACCGTCAACCTCCTGAACCAGCAGGATGCCGGAAGCGTCTTCGCCGGTCTGCAGTGCCTGCTGGCCATTTGCCGCGTCTACCGTTTCAAGATGGGCGAGACAAGAGAAGACTTTGACAAGATTGTCGAGATGACCTTCCCCCAGTTGCTCGCCATCGCCAACAGCCTGGTCAACGAGACCAGTCTCGAGGCTGGTGAGATGCTACGTACTGTCCTCAAGGCCTACAAGCACGCCATTTACTTCGAGCTTCCCCGCCATCTGCGCGAGCAACAGCAGATTGTCGGCTGGTGCACTCTTTTCCTGAACGTTGTTGCAAAGGACCCCCCAGCGGAGGCCATGGTCGAGGATTTGGACGAGCGCGAGCAGAACCACTGGTTCAAGTGCAAGAAGTGGTCATACGTCAACTTGAACAGGTTATACGTCAGGTGCGTTTGCGAACAGGACAAAGAGCTGGGAAAGAAGACGGGACTGACAAGCACAGATACGGAAACCCTTCGAACCTGGCCAAGACCGAGGCCGAGTACCAAGAATTCGCAAAGAGCTTCATCAAGGACTTTGCCCCTGAGATCCTCAAGGGCTACCTGGGCCAGATCGAGAAGTGGGTCGGCAAGACTACATGGCTCAGCAAGCCTTGCTTGAGCTTCACTCTGGTCTTCATGGAGGAGTGCATCAAGCCCAAGACCATGTGGGATCACCTCAAGCCGCACATGCAGATCCTGATCCAGCACTTGATCTTCCCCGTCCTTTGCCAGTCCGACGACGACATTGAGCTGTTCGAGACCGACCCCTCCGAGTACCTCCACCGCAAGCTCAACTTCTACGAAGAAGTTTCCGCTCCCGACGTCGCCGCTACAAACTTCCTGGTCACCATGACCAAGGCCCGCAGGAAGCAGACCTTCTCGGTTCTCAACTACATTAACGATGTCGTCAACCGCTACGAGTCTGCTCCCGAGGACCAGAAGAACCCAAGAGAAAAGGAGGGTGCTTTGCGCATGATCGGAACTCTGTCTGGTGTCATTCTCGGCAAGAAGAGCCCCATCGCAGACCAGGTCGAGTTCTTCTTCGTCAGACACGTCTTCCCCGAGTTCCGCAGCCCCCACGGCTACTTGCGTGCTCGTGCATGCGACACTCTCGAGAAGTTCGAGGCTCTCGACTTCAAGGACTCCAACAACCTCCTTATCATCTACCGCAACATCCTCGAGTCTATGGCCGATCCCGAGTTGCCCGTCCGTGTTGAGGCTTCGCTCGCTCTTCAACCCCTCATCCGTCATGATGTTATCCGTATTTCCATGCAAGGCGATATTCCTCAGATCATGCAGCAGCTTCTTAAGCTGGCCAACGAGGTCGATGTCGATGCTCTGGCTAACGTCATGGAAGACTTTGTCGAGGTGTTCGCCGCTGAGCTCACTCCCTTCGCCGTTGCCCTCAGCGAGCAACTTCGCGACACTTACCTTCGTATTGTCCGTGAGTTGATCGAGCGCAACTCGTCAAAGGAGGGCGATGACGAGTACGGTGACTTCTTGGACGATAAGAGCATCACTGCTTTGGGTGTTCTACAGACCATTGGTACCCTCATCCTGACTCTCGAGAGCACTCCTGATGTTCTGGCTCACCTCGAGACCATCCTTATGCCTGTCATTACCATCACCCTGGAGCACAAGTTGTACGATCTATACAACGAAATCTTTGAGATCATCGATAGCTGCACTTTCGCCGCGAAGACCATCTCCCCTACCATGTGGAACGCTTTCGAGTTGATCCACAGAACCTTCAAGTCTGGTGCTGAGCTCTACCTCGAGGATATGCTGCCTGCTCTTGAGAACTTCGTCAACTACGGTAGCGACGCTCTCATCCACCAGCCTCAGTACTTGGAAGCCATCGTAGACATGATCCGCACCATCTTCCAGAACGATTCTGTCGGTGGTGTTGAGCGTATCTGCGGTTGCAAGCTTGCTGAGATGCTCATGCTAACCCTTCGTGGACACATTGACAACTACATCCCTGAATTTGTCATGATCGCCATGACTGTGCTGAACAACGATGATGTCAAGGTCAAATCGTACCGCATCCACTTGATGGAGACCGTCATCAACGCTCTATACTACAACCCCAGCCTCGCATTGCACATTCTTGAATCCAACGGCCAGACTAACAAGTTCTTCAGCCTGTGGTTTTCAAGTATCGACATCTTCACTCGTGTCCACGACAAGAAGTTGTCTATTGCCGCCATCACTTCTCTCATCGTTTTGCCTGCGGATCAAGTTCCCGTCAGTGTACAACCTGGCTGGCCTCGTCTACTCCAAGGTATTGTTCGTCTTTTCCAGACCCTTCCCGCGGCGATCAAGAACCGCGAGGAGGCAACTCGGGAAGATGACTTTGGCCTTGGCGGCGATTATGATGATGAGGAAGAGGATGAAGAATGGGAGGGTGAAGTTGACTGGACAGCTGAGGAGATTGAGGGCGAGGCAGACGATGTCAAGGATGAAAGCGCTGCTTACCTCGACTTCCTGTCACAGCAAGCATCCAAGTTCAGCTCCATTGGCGACGACGACGATGATGATGATGAGTTGGAAGAGGAGTCATTGCTTGAGACACCTTTGGATAGGGTTGAACCATATGGCATGTTCAAGCACGCACTTTTCCGTAAGTTCAACGCCATATCGTAAGCTTCCAAGTGTAGAATACTAACAACACCTCACAGTACTCCAGCAACAACAACCTCAGCTCTACCAAGATCTGACCAAGACGCTGAGCCCCGAGGAGCAACAAATTGTTCAAACAGCCGTAAATCAGGCCGATCAAATCGCTGCTCAACAGGCTACTCTAGCACAACAGGTCACCGAAGGAGCAGCACCGCTCAACGGCGGCATCTAATGACTGAACAAGAACAAAAAAAAACACTGAAAAATTGCATAATCGAAAAGAAAAAGATTGTGCGTGTCGAGAGCGAAGGTGGCATGAGAAAAATTGGAGTTTAGTGAGCGCGTTTGACTGTTGAAGTTTCGTTTCTTTCTTTCTACCAAATATACTATTTTGCCCTTGTACGGGTACCATTCTAGTCACATTTTGGTCGCTCCTTTCTTTTGAGTCATTCAATTGCCCTTGCCTTATCTTCATGACAGGTTGCTCCTTCTTACTCGACTACGATTTATTCCTCCGGTTTGTCTTTCCTCCATCCAGTGTTGAAGCTTCCCTTAGTCCTGGATACTCAATCATTTCGCGCTCTATGCCCAATATGTAGGTTCTCTTGCCAGAGTGTCTTTCCTTTCGTTGCGCTCATTGCTGCTTTTTGCTGCGGCTCATTGCATTTCTCTTGCCCAGCTACTTGGTCGCTCCTTCTGCTCATGTCGTCCAAGCGCACCTTTCTCGTGAAACATCAGATTGCTCCTTCCTTGGAATATCATTATGGCTGAAACGCGATCGCTGCTTCTTTCTTGGTTTCTGGCCTCTTTCCTCCACAATCGCTCTTTCCTTTCCCAATCACTCTTTTCCTCATAACTTCCTTGCCAAAAAAAATTCTGTCTTTACTTGCTCTTGGCCACTCGCTCTTGCGTTTTTATCATCTCGCTTACATTAATTGGGTTGGCGTTTTTCAAAAGATGTTTACCAAGAGAAGTGACTGAGAGTGGCACCCTGGCTGAATTGACGACATCATTTTTTTCTGACGAACTATGCTGTTTTATCTAGTATTTGTGGACACTATAATTGTCCTACTAGACTACTTATAAGTATGTATAACAATTGATATGTCTACTACAATAGTATTACTACTATCGTCAAATTTGTGGTTTATAAGAATTCTAACTAGACGTCTAGCCTCCTTGCGTATAATCCAAGGTTAAACATTCAAGACTCAGCACATTGGAAGACTAGATAACTAGATACTACTTCTACAGTCCAAGTATGAACTTGAATCTTATATCTTTAACCCTCTAGATTACCTAGTACCGCGACCCTAAGAAACACTAGGTTAAAGACCCCATGCATGAGATTTTACAATATCCCCCACGATCAAAAAATCCAAAATTTTTTTCCCCCCTTCTCCACCAAAAATTTCTCAGCCCCCCGTTTCCGACCTCCGGTCCACCCACTACCTCAACACACTTGCGGATAGCAAAAGGAAAGAGTCACTAGAACAAAAGGATACGACGCCTAAGAGATTCGAACTCTTGCTCCCGAAGGAAATAGATTTCTAGTCTATCGCTATAACCACTCAGCCAAAGCGCCAGGATGAAAGAACAAAAAGCTAAGCCAATATGATATCTTGTGATTTGCAAAAATTCCGGCGAGGAAGGGACGATGAGGATGAAAGGGCTAGATCCGTATAGTCAGAGCTCGATTGATGGGAAGAGTGCGATTGGTATAGTATATGTATCATTAAAATCAAGCAGAAGTCGTAAGTCGAAGCATGGTAAGGTATCCATTGAAGCCAGTGTACAATTTCAAAGAATCGGCGAAGTCTCATGCGCTGAAGTCTGGCGGATGAGCTCGGAGCAGGTAAGCATGAGACTCTATACCACACCAAGGAACCATCTGGATGGGGCAGGAGCTGTAATGGATCGAAAGAAGCACCAGAGTTCACGCGAAGCCTTAAAGTAACGTGAAAGATGCAAAATCTTCTTCGGGATCCATAGGGATGGACGTATATAAGTACATGCTTGGCGTGAACAGTGAGCAGAGAGTGAGGCATCCGACAAATCATCCTTATAAGGTGTCCTTGGTCAACAGTAAGTCAAGTAAGGGGCCGCGGTATAGGCTGCCAACCTTGCAAGAGCTTGCTGGTCTCATGACTCTTCGACTGCAGAGCCATTCGAATGGATGTGATTGTCATTGTATTGCTGTACGTTCCAGAGTAGACATATCGAAGTGGTAGACCAATGTTGCATTTTCCGTGGACTGATGCGATCGTTAGGTCCAGTGTCAAGGCGCTACTTCTCCCCTTGAGCAAAGAACCAAATCTGTTCTAGATAAACATCCTAGCGATTCAAGGGCTCGCTCAGCTCCGCGATACCACTCTATATCCCCATATCCCATTAAAGGATGACAGTCATCATACCCACCAGAATCCAGCATCAATCATGAAGAACAACCCAACCGAAAACCTAAAGTGTTGGCAAAACCTCATTGATTCACATTGAAGTACCTATAAATAATATCCAGAGTTTCCAAGGATTTTTTCTTTCTTTCTTTGCATGTCAAAAAATGGGTATCCAAGCACATGAAGATGGGCAAAGAGCTGCGCGGAACTTCTGATCTTTTTGTCGTGTAAAGAGCCAAAAGACTCATAGCACTGACGGTAAATTGATTGGAAAAAGCGGTGGTACAGTCTTTTGATTCCCCGATTCTTGATATATGAGTATATATGCCGTTGGTCGATGTAGATTGATGGATGAAAAAGAAACCGCGAGAGCGCGTAAATGTCCGAAAATGTTGTGATGTGTGTAAGTGGAGGAAGCAAAAGAACCAAGGAAGGGGGGGAAACGAATGACAAATGTTCGCATCAAGCTGCGCAAAAAAAGGAAAGTCGCTGTAAAAGAGAGAAGGAAGGATGCGACTTTTTGTCTCAAAGATTGTTTGCCAGTAACTATCAGCAAGTTCTAATGGGGCAAGTCGGTGGATTGGGAAACCGCAATCGCCGAATGCATATCAGAACAACCATTTCCCTGCCAATCTCTAGCACAAATAAAAAAAAAAGAACAAACCCTCGTCAAAAAAGCCATAACTAGCATTTCCAATCCCAAACCATGCTGTAAACACCTTCACACATCAAGCCAACTTGAACTCTCCCATCCCCTTTTCAAACCCACCAACCTGCGACTTCCCTCCACTAACTCCAATCTCTGCCACTTTATCCACCAATTCCAATTTCCTCTCTCTAGCCCTCTCGGTCCTCAATTCATACACCGTGGACAGATTGAAGAGCAAAGTAGGGAACAAAACCTCGTCTTCTGTGATTAGTGCTTCCAAGGTCTCGGAAGCGAGGACAACATTGTTGCTATAGAGGTAGGCGATTGCGATATTGTGCGTAATTAGAGGGTTTGAAGGGTATCTGTCGGCAAGGGATTGGAGTGAAGAGATTGCAGCAGGGACATCAGAGGAAGAAAAGTGGGTAAGCGCTTCCAAGACTTGTTTTTGGATCTCGGTGTTTTGGTCTGTTGATGATGTTGAGGAGTAGGAAGCTAGACATTTCTTTGCTGCTTGTGTGTCGCCGATTTTGAGTAGTAGAAGGGTCTTTCGAATGCACATTTTGTTGGTTTCGACTGGGTCTGTGGGCTGAGATGATAGAGTGGCAAGATGTCGACGTGCTGTTTCCAGTTCACCCATCTCGATCAACTCGCTAGCGACCCTCAGACCAAGATCTGATAACCTGTCTCTCCATACTTTGAATCTAGCGTCATTCTTCTCGGCCCTTGCTTTTTGTGCCAGAGTACGGCATTCCGATGACAGAGCATACAAGCCCATGATAGCTCTCCTATGCAAATCTGCCGTGCCCAGAACTTGAAGCTTGAGAAGTAGCAGCCGCAACGACCAAGGCACTTGAGAGAGAAAGACCTCACGGTAAGGTCGTGTGTAGGTACTGCTTTCCCTGGCCAGTAGATCGGACAATGTTTTTGCTTCTTTTGCAGCCAGGGTGGTTTGATTGCAGATGACGAGGCAGGAGAAACGAGTATACAGCAATTCGAGTATTCTTTGTGTGTCTGATGGTGAGACGGAACCAGACGTCAGGATATCGGTTGCCTTGTCTGCGGCATGTATAAATCGCCGATTCGATAGGAGAGTCTCTAAATCTGTATCTGGGGCTGGTTGGTGTGAGGAGTCGAGGAAAGGGGCGGCGATCTGAGTTGTCGGTGCTGGAGCATAAAGGGAAGGTCGAAGGAGGAGTGAAAGGTCTAGTTGCATGGTTCGAGATGCTGGACTCTTGGATCGCGTTCGTATTGATGTTTGATTCTGCTGCACAGGAGATAGTAGAGACGAGGCAGGCGACGCTGTTCGGACTGGCATAGAGGTGGGCGCTGGCGAGGGTGGTAGTGCCGTCTGTAGTGCTGGCGTTGGTGGTTGGAAGGTTGGTACACTTCTTTGAGTCTCCTTATCAGCGATCTGGTGCATAAAGAAGAGGGGTGTCTCGCGACTCACGATGTATCCACGTCCAGAGGGCCTTTTGTGCTACGCCGCGGCATTGCGACTAGAAGAAGTCTTAGCTTTCTATTCGTATTGTCAGACGATTGTCAGACCATACCGCGCCTAGTATCGCTTGATGGGTGCCTGGAGTGGCCCTGCTCGGGTCTTTTTGGTGTAGCCATGTTTCGTGTCTTGTTTGGTCGATAGGAGGGTTAGTTGTGTTTCCTTCAAATGTGCATGCGTGACGTCTGACCAGCTTATCTCCTCTTAACGCCGTATACCAACGCGCAGATCACCCTGATCAGTACCATACATGTATCTAGTTGTTGGAATCATCCTAACAGTCCAAGGACACAAGGGGTCACAGTTGGATGATAGTTGGATGGTTTTCTATGAATAAATGGTCGACAGCTTCTTGCTTTGTCAATACATTCGCCCGACTCCATATAGTGCAGAAGCGACAATGCGAGTACGAAAATGTCAAACACTCGAGACTTGCAGGTTGAGTGAAATCGGGTATTGAAGACACGTATTCGTTCGGATGCTTGTATAGTACCCAACGACAACAGAGTGGTAATCGAACAATGTACGCTACAAGTCGAAAAGGGCCAACAGCAAGAAATGGTCACCCTTAGACTCCTCATTGCACCCAATGCCCCACGACCCTATCCTTTCGCATCCATCTTCAAAATCGTAACAGAGTCGATGCACTTCTTTTCTTTAATACAAATTGGCGCGAGCTTCGTGTAAGATTAATGCAGGCCTTCGTTTTTGATTTCTCATGAAGATCAGTTGCTGTTCTTGGCGGCGTAATTCTTCTTGCCAAAGTCCCATGGGACATATCTGTACTCTGTTGGTTTGCCTGTCAGCTTTCTGCTCTCTTCCAGCATATGTAATGTGGATGTTCTTACTCAGCATGTGCTGGATCTGGCGGCGCATGGTCAAGACAACGAGAATCAACCAGTAAACAACCAAAACAGGCCAGAAGACGGGCAGGTTGAAAATCTCGCTCCATGAACACAAGAAACCAATGACGATGGCGCGAGTGGCTGCGTGCCAGAACTTGAATTCGGGGAGGCGGCGCACGAATGGCTTGAACTCGTCGGTCGACTTTGTGGGGAGATCTCCACTGCTTCCCTCTTCCATGTCCTCGGCGGACTCGAGACCGGGATCGAACTTGGGCGAGATGAAGGCGAGGAAGAGGTTCAGGAGGTAGATGCCGAGCGAGTATGCGACTGCGAGTAGAAAGTGTTAGGGAGGTCGTGCTTGGATGTGGCAGGCGAGATGTTCGTACCAATATACCAGCCCTGTGCAAAGAAGATGCGCAGACCGAACATCAAGAAGACGACACCAGTTCCAATCCAGCGGTATGTCTTGTATGGCGTTGACTTATCCAGATACGATTGATACAGCTGCATTGAAACCCAAAGTCTTAGCCTGTATTCTTGTACTCGTGTATAAAGTGTCCACAACACAGCGGCCCGGCGCAGACAAAGTCCATCTCTTTTCCAGGTGCTTAGGGGTGGACGGGGGCGATTCAGCTCACCATTCCGGCTCTTGTTGTTTGGGCACTGACGGCCGCAAAGGGCGTGTCGGGTTCGGGGCTGTCCATGATGGGACGAAGACGATGCGAATCGGGCTGAATCTTGACTGGCTCTATCGCAGTCTGTATGCGACGAGATTGCTGAGGATGTCGCGACAAAAAGCAGGGGTTTGTTGATGTGAACAGGTGTTGGCGGGCAACCGCTGGAACTAGCAACGAAAGTGCTCAGCCTCGACGTGGCGGTACGTGCACGGACCTCTCTGTCTCGAGCCACCCTGTCACTCTATTCTTCGTACAACACAGGCAGCGCAGCATTCAACATCCTCAAGAACATTCGTAATATCCATCCAGAATCCAAATAACAACAGAGAGGTATCATCAAGCAGGCCGCCCAACCAGACCAGTCCAAACGCCATCATCACACCAGACCATCCAACATGACCAATTCGTCAAACCATCATAGACATCTCCTTAATCGTCGAGATCCATCTCTTCCACCTTGGTTTCGAGATCCTCGCCATACTTTTCGTCATCAGCACCCATCTCCTCCCTCTCTTGCTCTTCGCATTCTCGTTCAACCTCCTGAGCCACAAACTCTTCGTAGCCTTCGAGACTGCTCTGAATGTGAACCTTGAACTTGATAATGTCGTTCAACATGCGTTCAAGCTCGGTGTGGAGCTCTTCGCGGAGCGCTGAAGATGCCACTGTCAACTGCTCGTATTCGAGGTTGGTGTTCATCTCGCGTTGCTCCATTAGCTGGACTGATTCTGTGAGTCCAGCACGCATTCTGGCAAGCTCTTTTTCCATTTTCTCAATTTGAGCGTCCGAGGCCATCTTTTGCGAGTTTGTGATCTGCTGGAAGTTAGCGACAATGTCCGTCTGATCAAGATTGTGTTAGTACTGACCTCTTTCGTCTTTTCAAACTCATCCTCCGCAGCCCGTACACGATGCTCCAGCGTCTCGGTCTCGGCCTTCTTGTCTCCAATGGCCTCCTTGATCTTGTCCAGTAGATCTTGGTTGTTCATGTCAACCTCCAGAGCATTGTTTCTGCGTTCGAAAATCTCCTTTCGTAAGTTGATCATGTTGGTTTTTAGACTGCCTCGGACGTCCAGATTGAGTAGGTGATGTGGTTGGTATCCAGTGCCTGCCTCGGCGAGTAGATGATCAGAGTCCTGAGGCTGCTCACCCATTTGAGATGATCCAAATGCTGGTCCTTCGTTGGTAGTAAGGATCAATTCATATTCTTGACCGTGAGCATTCGGCGCGTCCGGAGGAATGACGCCAATCTCATAAGCCATACGATTGTATCTGGAAACAACAGATTCAAGCTCTTCAAGCTTCTGAGCTGCTTCTGCTTCCTTCTTGGCCACCGCATCCCGAGTCTCTTCCAGTCGCAAGTTTGCGCTTTCAACACCAGTCTGAAGTCGTTTCCGTTCGGCTGTCATACGGTCGATATCCTGCACAGTAATGCCTTGTTGGTCGACCATTTCTTGCAAGCTGCTGCGATCTTGCTCCGCGTCTGCGAGTTCTTGATCGAGACGCTGCATTTCGCTCTCCAGCATGCGTAAGCGATCTTCATACTTTTCAACCTTCTTGTCAATGCTATTGTTGTAGTTTTCGAACTTGATCCTGTCTTCCTCGAGAATCTTGTTTTGCTCGTCAAGTTTGGCCAGGCGAGGAGCAGTCTTGCCGAGCTCATCGATTTGGTCCTGTAGTTGCTTGCTCTCTGCCTCGAGAGCCTTGACCTGCTCGAGATTCTGTTGGTTGGAAGCCTCAAACTTGGCAGCCATGGCTTCGACATGTGGTTGTATCAGCCTGTTTATGGCCTCTTCGTCATCCTCCTCATCTTCATCATCCACAGACAACCAGGTACGGTAAGCGTCGCTCAAGAACTCGAAGGTAATGCGGTCGGCTGAGACGTCGTGTCCAGACTCGATGCAAGCTTCGTCGTATGTGCCAACACTAAAGTGCTCCATCATTTTTGCGAGTTGCATCATCCAGTGGAGCATACCAAGAAAAGTGAACCAGTTGTTGCCTCCGACAGCGGCGAGTTGCGACTTCGTGATGTTGTTCGCGTATGGGTAACGGAGTTGTTTGAGGAGCGGCGGAACTTCCTGGTCGATATTTTTCTGGAAGCGATATGCGGGGTCGATGCAGTGGTAGAGGAATTGGAACATCATGTTGAAGTCCTTTTGTGTTGGAGAAGTCATGGGCTTTGGGCCGAAAGTGTGCTTCATTTCCATCTCGAAGTTACGTTGGGCGAGGAACTCCATAAGTTCGGTAGCCATCTGTCCGCGAGTGGCAGGGTCGCGTAATCTACGAGGGTCTTGGGGAGGTTGATTCGAAGGGGGAGCGGTAGCGAAGAAGGACTGGTGACCCATGGGACCCCCAAAGGCAGCCGAGGGGCGGGCGGTGTATACGCTGCTGCGGCGTTGAGAATTGTCTTGTAGCTGCAGAGCAGGAGCTGGGGTGCTGCTCACAGGCGCATAGGACTTTCTACCTCCTGTGCTGTTGAACATGTTCTGAGTCGAGGGGCGCTTCACGGTGGAGAGGCCGAGATCAGCGAGGTTGGTGCCAGAAGAAGCGCGCTGGAAGTCGGGCTGCCTAGGAAAACCCGGAGCCAGCGACATGCGGGAACCAGACGTCGAGCGGACATGCGAGGCGGATTGCATCTGACCGAGACCGAAAGAACTTTGGCGCTTCATGGCCGAGGCGGGCATGGGGATGGCGGATATATTGTGGTTGATGGGGCCGAGTGTCTGTAAGAGTGTCAGATGAGGCTTGCAAGCAGTTGTTCGCGACTCGACTGACCTCGCGCGGTCGGCGCACAGAAAAGGGATTCTGATCCTGCGACATGGTGTCGCCTAGTAGATGTTGAACTATGCGATACTGTCGAGAGATGTGATATGTATAGGCCGGCAATTGGGTGTATGCGCAGAAGATGGGCAGCAAGATGTCGTCAGTAAACAAAAGCTGCGATGGGCAAAAGTGCAGAGTAAACACACCGGCCGGGCATCAACAATGCCAAGGCCGACAGGCACGAGCGCCGCAGAGCAAAGCACAGGGTTTCCCCACAGATGCCTCGGTTCATGCCTCGGCCCTGTCGGCCTATCACCGTGCTATGACACGCCGCCAGCCGCATCGACATGTCCATGTGCTCTTCTTGTCGTCGACACCTCCAAATCTGGGATCACAAACCTTGGTCTGATTGACCTGCCCAAACTCTCAAGATGGTGCGCGAGCAGCTCATCGTCAGTGCTGTAAGTGAAGCCTCGGTCACATCGACCACATGCGATAAGCTAACCATTGCTCACAGGTCTCGTGTATGCAATCAGTTCTCCATCTGTCCAAATTATACCAAACCTGACAACCTCTTCCAGTTCTGCAAGACCCATCAGTCGCTTCAGCCCCCGTCGACCAACGCATTGCCTTCCTCCGCTCCAAGAACTTGACCCAAGAAGAAATCGACCTTACTCTCCAGCGTGCCGGCTCCGAACCTCCCTCTTCACACCAGCAACAATCACAAGTCCAACAATACCAGTCCCCACCACCTCAACAATACAGCCAAAATGCATACTGGCAACAGCCTGCCCCACCGCCTCCAGAACTCCCACGACGCGACTGGCGTGACTGGTTCATCATGGCCACCGTAGTGGGCGGCTTGGGTTTCGGCGCCTACACCGTTGCAAAACGCTACATCTACCCTTTGATCGCACCCCCAACACCTCCGCAACTCGAGCAAGACAAGGCTGCCGTCGACGCCTCTTTCGACAAAGCCTTTGCTCTACTAGACCAACTCGCAACAGACACCTCAGACCTCAAAGCATCCGAGCAAGCCCGCACCGAGAAACTCGATACCGCTCTCTCGGAAGTCGAATCCGTAATCAGCCAACTCAAAGACGCAAGCCGCAGACGCGACGACGAAGGTCGCCGACTCAACGACGAAATCCGCGGCTTGAAAGACATGATCCCTGCAGCCATGGAAGCGCAAAAGAAGTCTGCTGATCAGCGATTGACTGATCTGGCTACCGAGATGAAGAGTCTAAAGACGCTGATCAACAACCGTATGGCGGCTCCAGCACCGAGAAGTCCTAACCCTTCTGCTCCTACTTTCAATCCTACCCCGGCAAGCGCAAATACTACAGCAGCTCCTGGGGCTCCTCCTGCTGCAGATCCCAGCACACCAGCTGCAGAGATAAAGTCTTCAGTCCCTGACCGCTCATCCACATCTAGCCCCTACGGCCGCTCGATGAACGGACGAGCCGCCATCCCCGCATGGCAACTAGCAGCCAACAAGAAATCCCAAGAAGCAAAGGAAAAGAGCGGCACCCTCGAGACTCCTGCCGAGAACCCTGCTGCTTGAGAACCGAAATCATGCTATCGAGTATTCTATATGTGTAAACATCCTTCAGAATATCAAAGTCATATTCACCGATCAAACCCCTTCCCATAATCTCAAAAACGTACAATTCGTGAATCTGCCTTTTCCACGCTTTTGGGCTTTCGGTCTGCTACTTGGCCACGAAATCAACTTCTCCATTTGAGATCTTAATAGTCCCATGAACTGGCCAGTTCTTGTACTGTAAGAGTATATGCTTCCCCCTTTGATACCCAAGACATCAAAGAAGAGCTCATCCTGAACGCCTGTTTTTAATACCCAACAGAAAAAACACACCCCAAAATCCCTTCAAGTGCCAATCACTATCCAGATGAAACACTTTAAGAATCACCGACCTACGCATCCACAGTCTCCCTAATCAAAGCAGCCAACCGCTGATACTCCCTCAACAACTCCTCGACATCCCCAATCCGGAGTTCATCAGCACTCTTCGCATCCACGAATTTCTGAAGCGGTGGTGTCGCCTTCTTCTTCAACCGCGCCAATGTTTCCAAGCCATCTAGATCGACTTTTGCATGTACGTGATTGTTGCCGCCACTTTTTTGCACAGCGGTGACGGCCGCCTTTTCGGATTCGGGGATATATCCCAATTGCTTTGTTTTTTCTGCCATGGCTGCTGACGAGGCGGCGGGTGTGGATGGCGTGGAAGAGCCACTGGCAGAAGCCGAGCGGCCGAATTTGCCAAAGCCGCCGAAGCGGGAGAGGGGGTTTATGGAATTCATGAGGTTGCCCATGGATTCGACGGCGGACTGTGTGGGCATAGAGGATGAGATGGCAGTGTTGTTGGGGAGAAGTTGGGTGATGGAGGAGGCATTGGGTTTTTCGGCAAAGATGACGCGTTTGCCGCTTCCGGTGCTGCGGCTGCTGTCTACACTGCGCTCGCGCAGGCGGCCGCCGACGAGATTGAGCATGGTGTTGTCGATGCGAGGTGCGGAGAGAGGATCTGCGGTAGGGCTTGAGGAGAGCGATTCGGCAAAGTTTGGATGGCTGTCCATGGGTACCAGAGGCGGAGAACTGACAAGCTTGCGAGCATCCTCGAGAGTCCTGGGCATGACGATGGGAGAATCTTGGGTTCCGCCTCCTTGCTCCTTCATACGGCCAAACAGAAACTTAAAGCTGTTTTCGAGGGTCGAGTTGATGGCGTCAAAGGCTTGGTCAGCGGAGTTCATGAGTTCGTCTCGACCGGCTTCTATCCGTTCGGCTTGTGCTTGTATCAGTGATGAGAAGCGTCGTTGTCCGAAATCAGGTCGAGGTGGGTTGCTCAGAGCAGCTTGTGAAGGAAGAGGCTTGAGAGAAGTGTCTCCTGGACTAAGATCTGAAGAGACGGCTGATGTCGTCGTCAAACCAGGAGCAAGGGACTTTGGGCTCGACGGACGTGCAAAGTTGGTGGTTTTCTCGGTGTCAGTGCGAGGCTCTGATTGAATGACATTCGGAGAAGCCTCGTCAGCTCTCAGGGAAGCTAGATCGACAGTCTCTAAGAAGGAGATGGCAGCTTCGAGATTGACCAGGCAGTAAGCGGCCTCGCCGTCGACCTTTGCGCGAGCACGGAAGAGCTGGACAAAGTGCAAATTGCTGATGACGTTGATGGTCTCTGGAGGCGAAGTCATCAGAGTGTAAATGAGGGTAGGGAGAACTTCATCGGCAGATGAGGTGGAAGGAAAGATGCGCGATAGTGTTTCAACAATGCTTTTGTGAGCCTCGGTGAGCATTTGTAGCTTGCCCAGAGGATAGCGATGGTCGTCCATGCGTTGCAGGTGATCTCTTGCTGGTGCAAGCAGCTTGAATATCTCGTCGTGTAGATCTTTCTCGTCCGTTGGTAGGCCGTTGCCCTTTGCGGGTTCAATATCAACATGTAACTCTTTGAGCCCGATACCAACCAGCGACAGGGCGGCAGTCCTCGAGCGAAGCTTTGCATCTCTCTCCTCGTCATCTGCACTTCTGTGTCGGTAGATGCGGTCATAGACCTTTTCACACACGGCTCTTTCAACAGCTTCTTCCAAAGCCAACCTCTTTATCTCCAGGTCCCGGCGAGCCTTGCGTCGGTCGGCAACTTCTGAAGCCGTAAGCATCTGCTGCTCACCATGGCCATTTGGAGAGACGGTCTGTTCAGTGCTCTGCTTCTTCCCTTTGAGCGCACCGCCCAAGGCCTTTGTCGCAGCGGATCGCGAGGGAGACTTGTCTCTGGATAATCGGATAGAAAGGGATGCAATATGGGTCGAGATGTGAGACTCTGCTTGCTCGTAGAAATCTTGGAAAAGATCAGAGATGGTATCGATGTTCAGGGGGTTGGCGTGCGTCTTGACGGACAGAGATTTGAGGAAGCGCTCGCTCAGACTTCGGATTTCGATGGGTAGTTGATCGAATGTGGGAGGAGTGTTGATGGCAGGTTCCTCTGCCTTTTCTTCGTCGACGCTCTCAAAGACATCGCCGTGTGAGAAGGAGGCTATGTCCTTTGCTTCGGGGATGGTCTGGATAGTGCTGGCTCTCGCACGGGACGGAGAAGCTGGCAGAGATTCTGGATTCGGGTCCAAGCGAGTGAAAGATCTGGATACATGGAGAGGGCGTGGCCGAGGGGCCTGTTTTGGCGAGGACGAGTCGGACATGTTGGTGATCTGCAGGGCTGGTGGTACTTGTCAACCGGCAAGCTTTGGAGTGTTGCGGGAGACGTCGGTAGAGACAAGGGCGGTTTGTTAGAGGTCAAAGAGTAGCGACAGACTCAGGAATGATCAGTCGGACAAGCTATCATGAGACTCGAAATGGAATATGTCGTGTGCCCTCCTGAAGCACGTCGTGGTGCACCATTGACTCGGACGGACCCCCACCTTTGTGTCGTCTGTCTCCAGCCACAGTGGCTGTTGTCCATGACATCGTGCCAAGGCCAAACCCCAGATGTGAGCATGCGGCTGCCTCCCACTAATGTACCCGCCGTCCGCATGACACAACCTACTCTCCTAGACATCTACAATGTTATAGTCGCCTCCACCAACCCACCGAGCCCTCTCTCTCTCTCTCTCTCTCTCTCTGCGCAGAAACACAATGAGAAGCAGCTTTGACTTCCTGCTGCACCTACTCGCCCTATCTCCGCTCGCCGTCGAGCCCGCCACAGCTGCCCGCCGCCAGAGTCCACAAGAGCCCTTGTTGCTGCCTCCCATCCCCATCGACAACGCTCCTCGACCCTCACAACAACATGACTTTACCCTGAGGCACATCCTCCACAAGGGCTCACATCAGTACCCGAATCTCCTTCGCAAGGTCGACGTCACTCCCGGCCGATCCCTCGAACACATTCAAGATGACGACGACGATGCCGAGTACGCTGTTACCGTCTCGCCCACAGACTCATACCGCACCAACTCAGGTCCTATGACGATAGAACGCTTGGCCGATCGCCGCCGCTCGACCATCGATCGCCTACTAGAAGCTGGACAGATGCGTGGAGAGGCCGTATCTCTACCCGCCTCTGCCTGGTCCATGGACGACATAGATGGTCCAAACATCACCGACAAGGAGACTATTCTCAGTTTTGCCCGTATGGCCTCCAACGCATATGTCCTAAAGCCGCATACTGGTGACTGGGTTGATGTCGGAGGAGGCTTCAACTACACCGAAGACTTTGGCTGGGAGAACGACGGCTTGCGCGGTCACATCTTTGCTGATACCCAGAACAAGACTGTTGTTATCGGCCTCAAGGGAACCTCGCCCGCTGTCTTTGATGGCGCAGACACAACCGGAAATGACAAGCTCAACGACAATTTGTTCGGAAGCTGTTGCTGCGGTCAGGGTGGTCAGCCTATGTGGAAGCAAGTCTGCGATTGCCAGACATCGGCCTTTACTTGCAACTCGACCTGTCTGGTCAAGAACCTACGGAACAAGGCACATTACTACCAAGCTGCTCAGGAGCTATACCACAATGTCACTGAGCTCTATCCTAACGCAGACATCTGGTTGACTGGCCACTCACTGGGTGGTGTGGTTACCTCGCTTCTCGGTCTGACCTTTGGACTGCCTACCATCACCTTCGAGACATTCCCCGAGGCACTTGCTGCCAGTCGCCTCGGCCTCCCTACTCCTCCGGGTTACCACATCGGCAACCACAAGGAACGTCCTAACACTGGTATCTATCACTTTGGCCACACTGCCGATCCAATCTATGACGGAACCTGCAACACTGCTTTCTCTGGCTGCACCATCGGTGGATATGCTTTCCAAGGAAAATGTCATACTGGAAGCGCATGCACCTACGACACGGTTGCAGACTTTGGATGGAGACAAGGCATCGGCACCCACAAGATCAGCAGTGTCATCCACGATGTCATTCTAAGATACGACACTGTCCCGAAGTGCAAAAGAGACGAGGATTGCATTGATTGCTACGAGTGGAAGTTCTTCGAAAGCAATGGCACCGAGACTACCACTAGCTCCTCTTCTACTGCGACATCGACCACACGTACCAGGACCGAGACATGCAAGACGCCTGGTTGGTGGGGATGCTTGGATGAGACTAGCAGTATCACAGTACCCGTGACTACCACAGAGACCATCACCACCACGACGTGCCTCTCGCCCGGCTGGTTCGGGTGCAAGGATGAGGTCACAACGACCATCACGACGACCGAAACCAGCAGCATCGCAACCCCTGCCCCAGCGCCAACCGTTACCACAACTTCGGCCATCGCCTCTTCCTCCTCTTCTTCCTCTTCACCTTCTTCGGCTGCAACAATGACAACTTCAAGCACCACATGCAAATCACCAGGTTGGTTTGGCTGCCACGACTCGACTACATCCACCAAGCAACCTCCAACAAGTACTTCTGAACTAGACACGTCCACTGCCACGCACAAGTGTACATCGAAAGAGTGGTTTGGCTTCATTTGTGTTGATCCCTCTCCCACAGAGTCAAAGCACAAGCACAAGCACAAGCACAAGCCCAAGCCCACTTTGTCCCACAAGTGTCTGAGAAGGAATTATGCGGGCAAGTGCAAGGAGTGGAGTGATGACGAGGGAAATGTCAAGACTGATATATGAGCTTATGCATGACTTGATTTTGGTTGCTGGCGTTCTAGGGGGCTTGCTGGGTAGGGCAGGGTAGGGTAGGCTAGACATGCATGGGACGGATGTTTTCTTGTAGTCTTATTCGGTAGCATCTTTTTTAATTATTTCTCTATCTTCAAGTTGGCTGGTCTGCATCGTTCAAAGACTGTGACCGAGTCGAGTGGGATTCCAGCTTTCGAGTTTGTCATGCACTGCGTTGAGTGTGGGACTTTTGGCATCGAGTGGCTCTTTGAGAGACTTTGTTCTATTCGAGTACAAGTGTCTTTTTTTCTTTTCAGATGCTCATTGGCTTTGTTGTCCATGAAATCCTTGACTCCCTTTGAGCTGCCAGCAAGCGACTATCCCGAGTTCCGATCGGTCGTGGACAGTGCTGCGTCCCCCGAGCCGAAGAAATGGTGTGGTACAACAGCTCGAGATGCGATCTCTTAGATATACCTGGGACCGTGAATGTTGTGTGTCTCGACTGGCCGATTCTTGGTTCATCGCCTGCGATCGCTGCTTCTGCTTCTGCTGCGCGAGCCGTAGCTGCTGTAGCTCGGGCTTCTGCGTCTGCCACCGCCTCGACCGCCTCCGCCGCCTCCTCCTCCTCGGGGACTTCCTCCTCTTCTCCTCGGTGGAGGAGTCAGACTTGTGCTGCGACTTCTGCTGGCACTTCTGCGGCTCGGACTCCTGCTTCTGGGACTGTAACTTCTGTTTCTGGGTGGAGCATCCCTCGCAGGACCAGGACGGTAGGTATCCCCATCGTTATCTCCACCACCACCTCTTCTCCTTCCTCCTCTGCCTCCTCCCCCACCTCTGCCTCCCACAGCAGCAACAGCCATATCCCTATAACGGTGGGGCTCGCCAAACCGATTAGGCGGCGGGCGTCTCGCGGGCGGGGATCTACTGAATCTGCGGCGCGGCAGAACAATGCTGACGCCAATCTTTGCGCCGTCCAGTTGGCCTTCGTGCATGTGTGCTATTGCGCGCTCGGCGGCTTCGGGGCTGTGGTAGAGGATGTACGCCGTGCCGCGGTTGGTATTGAAGGATTTGTTGAGCGGCATGTCGAGGTCGGCGATTGTGCCGTAGGTGCTGAAGATTTCGTCGAGGTGGGCGGGGGTGACGTTTTTTGTCAGTTTTTCAATGACGATCTGGGGACACGAGGGCTTTTGGTTAGTCTCTTGCAATTGTGACCAAAGGTGGCAGGTGGAGAGCCGACTCACTTTCGAGCTGCGAGGCATTGGCGGTGTGGGGCTGCGGTCGCGCTGAGCACGGGATGTGCTACGGGCGCGATGAGAGCGGCTGCGGCTGCGCGAGTGGGCGGGACTGCGTGTGCGTGTGCGAGATCTGCTGCGGCGTTGTGGGCTGGGCGATGGTCGGGGAGAGATTGAACGGCGAGGTGTACGCGAAGGCGAGCGCGAAGCTCTAGAATGTGGACTGCGAGTCGCAGCATCGCGCCTCGGCGTCGGCGATCGTGAAGGCATTGCGTTGTGGTGTTGGAATAATGGTATGCAGGTGTGAGAAGTCTCGAAAGTGTTTCGGCTTCTGACGCTGCGACCAATTGTCCGAGCTCCTTTGGTGCTTGACTCGCGCAGCAACCGCATGACAGTCTTGGCAGTGACGATTAAAACCACCCGAATGGCCCGTTGACTCTTTCCTTGTTATCCGCGACAACAATGATATTCGACAACTTTTGGCTGTGTACAGCCCTGCTGCCGGCTGTACTGGCTGCACAACCTTCGGCGCCTGAACCAGTGGAAGCTCCATTGAGGAAACTACCCTGGGGTCAATTGAACTTCTTGGCGACAACAGATACACATGGATGGCATGGCGGCCACCTGCAGGAGTGGGTTTGCCATGTTTGAACCTTTTGGAACCTAGTCTAATATCGCCGAACAGGCCTCAGTATTCCGCCGATTGGGGCGATTACATCTCTTTCGCTCACCATCTTCGCAAGAAGGCCGACGACGATGGTAGTGACCTTCTCATCATAGACACAGGCGACCGAGTAGAAGGCAATGGTCTCTACGACGCCTCAAACCCAAAGGGACACTACACAAATGGTATTATAAAACATCAAAACATAGACATCATCACCTCAGGCAACCACGAACTCTACAAGAAGAACTCATCCGACAATGAGTACTATCACACCGTCCCTAACTTCAAGGACGCCTATATTGCTTCCAATCTAGACATCTACAACCCAGAAACTGGAAAGTTACAGCCTCTTGCACAGAGATACAGAAAATTTACGACAAAGAACCAGGGCATCAGGATCATGGCCTTTGGCTTTCTCTTCAACTTTCGTGGAAACGCGAACAACACCGTCGTACAACGTGTGGAAGACACGATCAGGGAAAAGTGGTTCCAAGACGCCATTCGTGACAAAGATATTGACCTGTTTGTCGTTGCTGGACATGTTCCTGTTTCCGACTCACCTGAGTTTGACGCCGTCTACAAGGCTATCCGTGGCGCAGCATGGGACACGCCCATCGCTTTCTTTGGTGGTCACACCCATATCAGGGATTACCACAAGTTCGATAAAATCTCCTACGGTCTTGAGAGTGGTCGTTACATGGAGACGCTCGGTTTCATGTCCATCTCCGGCCTCGCTCACCATAAGAACAGTTCTGAAATCGCTCCTGTTAAGACTCCTGAGTTCAAGCGTCGCTATATCGACAACAATTTGTACTCGCTCTATCGCCATTCTGGTAAGAATGAGACCACCTTCCCTACTGAGATCGGTCGCAATGTATCCGCATCCATCTCAGCTGCCAGGAAACAACTCAACCTCGACCACACGTATGGCTGTGCCCCTAGAGACTACTGGCTCAACAGAGCTCCTTATCCTTCGAAATCGAGCATCTTGACTTGGCTCGAGAATGAAGTGCTGCCCGACACTGCCCGGAACTCGACCAAGTCACCTCAACTCGTCATCACCAACTCGGGCGCTGTGCGCTTCGACATCTTCGAAGGCTCTTTTACTATCGATACCACATTCCTCGTCTCACCATTCACAAGTGGGTTCCACAGACTGAAGAGCGTACCTTATAAAGCAGCAAAACAATTGCTGCAATTGCTCAACAACGAAGGCAAGATCCTTCTATCAGAAATGATGGTCATGAGCGCCGTCCACAGAGACTTGACCAAGCCCAATCTCTGGGAAATCATGCCACCAAAGATGCCGTCCACGATTCGATCCCAGCAAGATATTGAAGACGACATGAACCTCGACGACACCCTGAGACGCGAGTTTGGACAAGAAGTTATGAAAGCCGCCGGACACGGAAAGCATGACCTCGTCCCCGGCTACGTGACGGTCGACGATGCAGGCAAAGACGGCGACGACACAATCCACGCGCCCATCATGTTCTACGATATCCCCAACTGCATTCAAGCAGAAGTAAACTTGCCATCCGACAGGGAAGATCTCGAGACTGTGGATATCGTATACAATGAATTCATCGAGCGATGGATTCTTCTGGCTCTGAGGTTCTTGGGTGAGAGTTATGGAGTTGAAGATGTAGAGGTTACTTTTGACGGCATGAGTTTTACGGATGTGCTTAGTGAGTGGGTGCATAAGAATTGGGCTTGCTAGTTTGTGTTCATTTCTCTGACATTGTGAGATTTCTGTGTCTTTATACCTAGGCTGGTCATTATCATCTCATACACATACATACCTATGCATATTATTCTCTTTTCTTTCACATTCAACGATGAACGAGCAGCATGTGAGGTTGAAGCACCTGGAGTCGTGTTCCTGGCGTGCCCCACCTTTCCCTTGAACTGACATCACACGGCAGAAGAGCTCCGACTTCCCCTCATCTTCCTTGTTTTTAGAAGCAAAAGTGTCCAAGCATCTCTGCCGCGTATTCACGAAACACTTACGAAGCTGTGACATGCGATGACACTGGATCACCATCTCTCAGCTCGAAATCTGCTTCTACAGGAGTCTAGATCAAGTCATGAAGACCAGAGACTGGGTTGGTGGGCATCAATGCCGCTTCAGCCACTATCTATACCCATATTGATTGATTTATTGCGGGTGGAAGTGGCTCGAATACATCCCGGTCAGGAATGTATGCGGCGTAGATCATGCAAGCAAGCAAAACATCCCTGTCCCGAGTGACGCTGATACTGCATATTCAAGCCTTCTACTTCAACCAGCTCGATATATATATATATATATCTCACATTTCTTTCTCCCTTGTCTTCCGTTCCTGCTTTCTCTCTCAATCATAAACCTTGCCACCACACATCTCTCTCCCTAGTTCTTTTCTATACTCACAATCATGTCTGACAACAAAGGTATCTATCTTCCCCTTCCTTCTCTCTCCCACACCCCTTCCCATCACTGCCTTCTTACCTAAATACTGATGTAAAACCCCTCTAAAAGGTGCACTCGGCGGTCTCGGAGATGCCGTAGGCAAGACCGGCAAGGGCCTCACCGATACCGTAGGCAACACTGTCCAAGGTGCTGGCAAAGGCGCCAGCGACACCGTTGGCTCTGCCACCAAAGGCGTCAGCGATACCACAAAGGGTAAAGTTCCCACTTGGCGCAATGATGGGAAGCAATACTAACCAAAACACAGGATTGGGGGATAGTGCAAAGAGTGCTACTGGAGGCTCTGGTGGCGCACCCGCTAGTGGTGGTGACCCCAATCATCTTGGACTGTAAACGATGGTACAGCACGGAGGAAATATATGACTGTTATGAATCGATCAAAGAATATCCAAGATTTTCCTGAAATCTGTGCCCATTGCGCATGTAGAAGCTCTGTGTCGATTTCAATGCGACCTTGTCTTTGTGTCTGTCTTTAGCACCACTGGGTAGGAGAAGAATTCACAAAGCCTAAGCCACAACAGTTGAATATGCTTTCAGTGGTTCTTTAGGATAGACTTGAGGTAAGTTCTTTTGATTTTACCACATGTTGTTTTGTCTCTCGTCTCTGTTTCTGATGTATTAGAGCCATCGAAATCTTTCTGTTCTTTCTTTTGACAGAAAGGTGCTTGACTTTGGATCATGCGTCAATAAGCGTCTATCGTCTACGACTCTGACTTCTGCTGGCTGCACGCACACGTCGAACACTGTTCCTTGCAGTAGGCGCAGGTCTAAAGACAAACTCCTCCATTTCAGGATCTATCTCCAGCAACTCTCGCTCCAGCGGCAACAACGGTGCTTCGGGTATCGTGCGAGTAGTGACGTTTCGTTCAGATGTGCGCAGCTTCCAAAAGACATCCGGTCGACCACCCCTATCTTTCTCTCCGTCGTAGTCTACGAAGAGTTTCCAGTCGCGTAGAGCTTTTGGTTCGTAGAGGCCTTCGTCGTCAACGCCAGGCCCTTTGAGTCGGACACGAGTCCGTACTGAGGGATGCATGTATTCGTGTGTTGATTGCAGTGGAACATCGGTTTTGCGGCCATCACTGGGATCCACGACGTAGTATCTTCCTGGTGTCCGTGTTGTCGCGCCGCCTATAGCATATATTCCGGTCATTGAGTCGACGATCTTTCCAAATGACCACGAACGTGGTTTTTGTTTTGTCTCTTTGTAGTATTGCTCAGTGTCGTCTTGCTGGTCCAATGCATAGTCCAGATCCATGTCAAGGAACGGCGCTACCTGCGCCATCATCCAGGCTAGAGTGATGTTGGCGAGTTCCTGGTCATCTAGCCCTCCGCCGACGTTGGAGTGGACCCCTGGAAACCATACCTGCCGAAGTACAGTCGTATTGCCGGGCTTCTTCTCCCACAAAGCCGGCGAAAAGGCAAACCTACGTTCGTCCAGAGCTAGAGCTTGGAATGCATACTCGACACAGTCCAACAACCTTGTGTCGTAAAAGGACATGCGCTTACTTGCCGAGCTTTGAAGTCCCAGCTTCTCCAGCCAGCCAATCCTTGGTGTGCCTAATGAGCCTTTGAAAAGTCAGAAACTTTGGCTTCCTTGATGGAGATTTGGACTTGCCAACAGTGTCCCACACGCCAACAACTCTTATAGGAACGCGGAGTCTTGTCATACCCCTCCTCTCGAGTTCATGCCGATATCTTGGGTCCATGACACTGGGTTTGTTCTTGAAGGGTTTGTTGGGGTGTTTTGGTTTGTAGTCGACATCATGTCGATGCTGGACATCTCTGAAGATTTCCGCGAGATATGGTAGACCGGCCTTGGTCAGCATACCGATGTTATCGATCAGACCAACTATCGCACGCGCGGTGAAACTGCTCAAAGTTAGCATGAAGGACTCAGGACGGTGTAAAATCAATGCCTACGCTCCACGACTGAAGCCAAACAAGAAGATTTCATCACCAACCTCCCAGTTTGTCGCAAGATAGCTGTATCCTTCTCGTACTGCTTCGGACAAGCCTGTATAATATTATCAGTACTCCTGGCTCTGAAAGTATGATACTACTTTTCATTGGTATAACGAGGACCTACCTTGACCAGTTGCTCCCCCATACACTCTATCGACAATACCACCTTGACTTCCTGTTTTGTGTGAGAATTCTCCTTGATGATCAGATTGTTCTCACTCATACCAATGCCATAATGGTAATACACAATTTGTGGGATCGAATCTGAGCTGGCTGGTTTGATGGCTCGTGAGATCCGGGTAACGTTACTCGCCAGATCGTCGCCACCTTTCAAGCTGCCACTGTCGGAATTGAGCCATGTGCCTAGTTTGTGATTCCATCAGTATCACATTCACCTTGTACAATCGAAGATCATCATGCGATAAATTTCCAAAATTGCGGAGATGATATTTCTTACCATCAGAACATATTATGAGTCGCTTGATGGATGGATAGCCCGGTCGGCGGATGAGCCGAGTTTCTCTGGCTCTGGATCCATCGCGACGGTCATGGTCTTGCATCTACACGACAGAGGATAACAAATGCCGCCTCGGTCTGGAAGCTACATCCGCCGGATAGAAGATCTGTAGTGCAAAAAGACGGCTGGTGGAAACACTGATTCGTACGTCGCGTGTCGTTTGGGAGTGAGATTTGCCCGCCCCGCACCCTTGCTCTGGCCTTTCATCCACACGGAGAGCACAAAGTTCATCGTTCTTGCCCTTGGACAAACTTCTCATTACAGATTCAGATGATCAATGTGGAAGGTGAAAAGTGAAAAGTAGAAGATATGATTTATATACGTGCAAGAATGTAACATCTAACCACCATAACTGGTAAAAATAGTCATGGCTATTCTTTCAACCCACCAAAACCGTGACAAAAGCCATACATCAACACACGAGAGTCATGCTGATCCTTGTTACTGGCCAGGTTGACAACGGTGTTGATCCAGTCCAGGCAGTCCTTCAAGAGTGAAGCCTTCAATGGCGCTGTTCAAATCTATGCCTGCAGAAGGATTGTCAGCACTTGTAATCATGACAAAGGAAGAGAGCCCACCTTTGTGTTTACAGAGACGGAAGAGCTCCTGGTGATGGTGATTATGGTGGTGCAGGATGTACTTGAAGCAGCAGGGGATGAGGCGCTAGTTACCTTGTTGTCGCCAGCGACACACTGGGAGTAGTAGTCGTTCATGACCTTGCAGGTCCAACCGGAGACACATTGAGTGGCGCCAGTGAAGCCCTTACCACCGCACTGACCATAGGCAGCGACAGAGCCGCTAGTCGAGCTGGAAGAAACGGGAGCAGCACTGCTGGACTTGACAACAGTGGCCATGGTAGTAGGCTTAGCAACAGACGAGGCGGGCTTGGTAGATGTGATAGGGGCCTTTGCAGGAGCACTCGAAGAAGAGCTGACAGCCTTCTCGGAAGTAACGGGGGCTGCGCTCGACGAGGCTGCCTTGGAGCTAGCAGGTGCGGCACCAGAGCCTGATCCGCTGACGGTGAAGTCAATGCAAGACTCATAGGTCTGGTCAACCGATCTGGCATCCCAGAAGTGTTGGAGCACACAAGCACCGGCGGTAGAGCACTTGCTACCAAGGTTCTCAGGGATGGTAATGTCGAAAGAGGTCTGGTCGGCAGGGATGGACGAGGCGCTGGAAGCGTACACGTCCCATGAGATCAGAGGCGTGCCGATAACAGTGTTGGTCGCGGTATCAACGATGGAGACGTTGGCAGTGCCCTCGTGAGGAGCGCGAACGTCGAATTTGATGGGGATCTTCTGACCAGGAGTGTAAGTCTGGACAAGATCCTTGTTGTCTTCATACTTGAAGCCCTTGCAGAGCCAGATTTGACACTTCTCAGCGTTGTAGTCGGTTTGTGTCCTGGCAACTTGAAGTTCACCCTGGATGTTGCCGTAGTTGTCACTAGCCTGGTTGTAGTAGACTTGTTGACCACAGGCAGCCTCGAAGGCATCACCGGGCATACGGGCCTTGGGAGAGGTGAGGAAACCGTGGCCGCGAACGGTGGCAGCCATACTGGCAATGGCGAGAGCGGTAGTAGAGTACTTCATTCTGATGGTTGGAAAAGGTTGCGAGTTGAAAATTCGGTGGTTAGAGAATGAAGTGGCTGGAAGCAAGAGCACTCAGTGCTAGATGTTGAAAGAATGAATGAATGTCGGTGGTCACAGACCGTGAGAAAAAGAATGAACACTTGCAAAAGTTGCGATTGAATCTGAGCAAAGAGTAGTAGAGAGCAAGCAGAAACCTACATATACTCGTAGTGCCTTTACAAAAGGTAGAGCCAGGAGACCAGGAGGATAGGGCAAGATTATTGTGGTGTCCACTGTTTCACGCAACGACTTGAAGCGCACGCGATGCTGATAACCCTGAACCGATCCCGAAAAGTGCAGGCATCGATACTGATATAGTCCAGCTCGCTTCTGTAGGATTGTTGTAGATAGATGACAAGGTGCGGCTCTCGTGCGAGCGCCGCGACTCCTAGCTCATCTCGCGTGTCGGACATCAGCGCCAACGATGTTTCCTGACGCAAGTCAACGATTTAACCGAGCAACATTCACATAACGCCATATTTTCGAAACGCGGTTGACAAGGAGAAGACGTTCTGGGGCAGGTTCGTGCGGCAGGGAGGCATTGCACTTGTTTCACCTTGAAATCTGGGTGGGTTCGATGCCAAGCAACATCAGGGCGGAATCTGCAACCATCACCGGCAGATCCACTTCGACCTCGAACCTCATCTCGTCAATCAGAGTCCAGCGTGTCGCTGTATTACATTTGCGAATCCATCAACGACTGTGCATTTACGGACGTGTCTAGCATACCGAGATTTGTTCCCCTGTTCTCGAGACGACTTCCTGTTTGTGCCGGATACCGAAAACCAAGAACACATCGACATCAACAACAGGTGATTCGCTTCATCATGGCTCCTGTGATAGGACTGTCACACATCACAAATCCGCTGGCCACCCCCGATCAGTTACAAACGACGGCCTCTCAGCTCGACAGAATTCCTGCCGATCTAGAGATCTCGATAAGATTCGAGGGCTCAAGACTGATTCAAGCTGCTGGCATTCTGTTACATCTTCCTCAAGAGGTCATTGCAGAAGCCATCATCATATTTACCAGATTCTGGCTAGGCCCTGAATGTGGAAGCTTAGCTGAATATGCTGCCAAGGTATGCAAGACAAAGGATGGCGGTCCGGGATGTGGCTCAAATGGCTATCATCGCTGTGCAGCAGTCTATGCTCGCGCCTGTGCCCTTCTGAGTGCAGGCGCCACCTCAAACCAATCATTTAGGGCTTTTCTTGAACATTGACATGTTGTGACCGACCTTGCATGCCATCGACCAAAAAAGCCTACGTGTTGAATCCTGGATCACATCCTGGCCGCCGCCCAGAACCGCATTGATTTACTGCTCGCTGACTGCCATATTTAGGATGTGATTGCAGCCTCAATTTATCTGGTGACCAAGCCTTCGGCTCATCCGGTA
Source organism: Aureobasidium sp. GC_Fusr_1 (assembly GCA_026538705.1). Classification (NCBI taxonomy): domain Eukaryota; kingdom Fungi; phylum Ascomycota; class Dothideomycetes; order Dothideales; family Saccotheciaceae; genus Aureobasidium; species Aureobasidium sp. GC_Fusr_1. The sequence goes on along the minus strand of JALPCE010000031.1, from coordinate 6,363 downwards.
AGCCCTAGACGGCTTCTGAGCGTGCTAGCATATCTGAACAAAGTTCGACCATCACTCGATCTCGACTCAGCAAGCCAAGTCACCCCTGAGGAGTGCTTTCTCTCTGAAGGCTCCTACCAAGACGAGCGATTGGCACTGATCCACACTGAAGCGCAAATGCTTCGTATTCTAGGCTATCGGACCCACGTGTCCCTCCCGTACGCGATCTGCATCAATTATTTGCAAGCGCTGGATGTATTCACAACATCTGAGAATGGACAAGCTCTAGCGAAAAGGGCATTTGCACATCTCAACTCGGCTCTGTTCAGTCCACAGCATCTTTACCTGACACATCAACCTCCAGCCCTCGCTACGGCAGCTATCTACCTTGCTGCCAAAGAGATAGGAGTCAAGCTGCCCGGGGAAGAGTGGTGGGAAGTTTTTGATGTTGACAGAGAAGAGCTGGGCTTTTTGGTGGTCGCCTTGATTTCCATGGAAGGTTTCATCGCTGAGGAGGTGCAAAAGTGGACCAAGGGCAAGATTCCATTGACCCTCGAGGACACTCAAGCTTGGATCGACAAAGAATCACGAGCTTGAGTGATGGGTTTGCTACAGCTTATGATTGCAGCACTTCCCAGCATGCAGCAGTCGACTCTAGGCCATTGTTGATGAGACTTCAGGAAGTTTGAGGCACACTTATGCCTTGTCTCAGACATCTAGAGACAATCCACGAGATGTTGCAAAAATAACAATGAAAACATATCCAGTCCCACCAAAAATAACATCTCTGATCCAGAACAAAGATCTCATTATCCACTACCCATATCATTTGAACCCCCCATGTGCTCTCTCTTCTCGATTTGACCTTATCCCCAGCCTTCCTAGACAATGTACCACCACGCAAACACCAACATAGCCCCCCCCACAAACGTGTTCCCACGATGCCTCCCCTACCAAATCATCAGAAACACGACGAAAACAAATCCCTCTGGCCTTCACAAATACACAATGGGGTAGACGATACACCGCAAACCCAAACTGGTCGCATGAGAATTTGGAAAGAAGCAATCCAGCTATCCGCAAAAGGTCGCGGTATCACTCTGACGCAGATGACAAAACGCATAACTCTGCAACAGTTTCTACATCTTTGCACGACCCCTCAAAAGCAAAGCCTGGATGCACACCAACTGAGGGAGAAACATCGAGTATTTCATCCCTAACGCTCACATCAGTATCAAAACCTGCACCTCCCACCCTCACGCAACCACCCCAGCAGTATTCCGCCATGGCATCTTGGAACCATTTCCGCCACACCTTTGCCCAAAGCACGAGTCCTACCTCTCCAAACCATCCAGTCACACAATCAGAACAAGAAGAAGTTGGTCCAAGCAATTCATGGCTAGAGATGCTGATGCAATGGGATGACTTTGAGCAGTGGCAGTTGAAGATACTGGAGCGATCGTGGTGGTTGTGTGGTACAACTTGAGCGTCATTCGTTTTTGCAGCATTGAGATTGGAATGTGAGTTACAGAAGTGATGGGAGTCTTAGAGCTGGGTATAGATCATCATCTTTAGTGTCGCCTGGAGATCTTTTCGTCTGTGTTAATTCTTAAGGAATTCATGAATTCTATTGAGACCACCGGGAAAGACTTTTGGCCAATGTGGAAAATCCCAGAGACATCGTTTCCCAAGTGAGCAATCGTCTTGATGGCTTGATGTTCAGTAATTGCGTCTGGTTTTCTGTACTCTAAACCGGACATGTGCACCAGTCATAGTGATGATATCTCCAAAGAACATTCTCTGGTAACCGTGTATATACAAATGACCGCCACCAACGGAAGGCGCGATCAAACACACCTACAGTATACCTACTTCCTTCTTGAAAAGACTACAAACATAAGTCACCAAGAAACAAAGCACAGACAACGTAGAAGACATTGGAAGTATCGATTGCACAAGCTTAGAAAAAAGCAATACCCAATCGAATATGCCCCCAAAACATGGCAAGAAACGACAACGCAGTAGAAAACACCATTAACACCGTCCTTTTTGTACAGACACGAATCTCTCTCTTCGTTTCCCTCGCTGCTTTTGTTCCTGGTCGCGCAAGTGAAGGAGAAAGGTCAAACAGCGACAGGCAGAGAAAACGCTTTCCATCGGAAAGAAAGGGGTTCCTTGACGAGGTGATGGAAACAGAAAAAGGTCTTTTGGGTATCTTTCTCGACTGGGAGCACACCGAAAATTCCGTACAAACACAACAAGCCACCCCAGCCAACCTTCCCGCATGTCTTCTGGCGGAGAAAGGTTCCGTATCGATTCTTCCTGTTCCTTCCGCAGCGTGTCCAGAATCCACAAAAGAATGCGAAAATTGTCGTAGGGCAATGGCGGGCAGCTCTTCTTTTGAATTTTCTCATTGACGACATGACGCATATGCAAAAAGGGAATCTTTTGAAGAAAAGGACGAGAAAAGGAATTTTTGGACATTAAAAGAAGATGGACACCCCGATGCGACGATATTAATCAGACTTTCGCTCATGCGTCTGTTGAAGCGGCCTCGTCAATGGAAGGGGTAGCCTTCGAGACGGGCGGCGACCCAGCGTTCGAAGGGGGTGATGCCACATCGTCGGCACCCTCGTTCTCCTGGTTCTCAAGGGCGGCAAGTGCACTGCGAATGTTGTTAGTCATGAACAAAAATCATGACGACAGAATGGATGTTGCTTACCTGAAGGCGTTGACGTGTGTTGTCTCCTCCTTCTTCTGTTGGGAAGGAGTGCCTGATCTTGAGGTAGGTCCGGAACCTTCACCATCTCTAGGAGGGCCAAGGCCCTTGCGACCACTACCGCTGCGCGAGCTGCTAAACAGCGAGCTGGGGCCGAGCTGAGGGCCAAGACCAGCGCTGGCCTGGCGTTGAGAACCACGGGCTTGCAGACGACGAAGATCATCCATACCAACCTGGTTGCGGGGGTAATCCGGAGGAGGCATGCCACCGTGTCCAGAGAACGAGCGGGCGTCACCGCGACCCATGGGGGCACGACCGTGACCACCACGGTTGCTGTTGTTGCGCTGTCTCTCAAGTTCCTGTGCGGCATGTGCGGCCTCAGCCTCGGCGTGAATCTCCTCGATGGTCTTGGGTCCCTTGTCAGCATCCTTTGATCTCCAGTTGTTCTTCCTGAGGTCGATGATATCCTGCGAACATGTTAGTCCAAGTTTGTTTGCCTACTCTCAGAAACAACCTACCATAAGCATGAATCTCGATCTGCTGGGCATGTCCTTGTGTTGGTCAAGAATGCTGCCAACACGCTCGTAGTAAACGTTGACAAGCTGGTGTCCTTGCTCAGTGCTGTCCATTGTGGCACCAACAGCCTTGAGAAGCTTGGACAAGTTCTCGACGGCTGACTCATCGGGCTGGCCCTCAAAGTTCAACAATCTCAATACACACTGGTGCATAATCTTGACTGTAAGCATGCCCAGCTTGTAAAGCTCACCAATGAACTGAATAAGACCAAGACCCTTTCTCTTGGCAGCGGCGGCGATATAGTACTCATCGGACAGAAGAGTAGCCTCCTTGCCTTCGGGCATGGGAGGAAGGTTGGCCTCCCAACCACGCTCGAACTCCTCTTGACAGCGGTTAAGCAAGTACTTTCTGAACAGACCACCACCGACAACGGGCTGACCGCTCTTGTCACGGATTGTCTCATCAACAATCTCGTTGCTCATGCTAGTCAACATCTTTGAACAGAACTTGGCGTAAGTGCCGGCCCAGTGAGCTTCGTCACAAGCCTTCTCGAAAGTGAGCTGAATAACTTGGCGCAGAGTACGACCGTCGGATTCCTTCTTCGACTGGTTGGCAATTTCGATGATTTGGTCCGAAATCTTCTCGAAGTTCTCGGGCGTCATCTTGTTCAAAGCGGCCTTGACCTTACGCTGGACCATGTCCGGAGGCATTTGGCCGTCAACAGGTGCAGCAGCTACGGCAGGTGCGCCGATACTGCGGGCAGTCCATCCACTCTGCGACTTCTCGAGGGGCTTGAGGTCCATACCAGCGGTAAGAGGCATGTTCTTGGCTGCGTTGGCATCCTCTCTGTCATGGTGACGCGAGGGGTTGCCGCGCTTGCTACCACCTCCTCTGCGAGAAGTATTAGTTCTAGGCGAACCAGGGCCGCCCATGCCAGCCATGGTTTGAAGAGAGTTTGTACGGCTGAGGGAACCCTGGCCAGGGAAGGCACCGCCACGTCCCATGCCCATAGGACCACCTCTTCCAGAGGAGGCATTGAAGCGGTCGGCAGAAGTAGTGCCGGCGGGAAGAGTACGAGTGTTGCCACTGGCGAAGGCGCCCATAGCACTGAACTGGCTAGGACCTCTGTTAGAGGGCTGGCGGCCGCCCATGCTTGCACCACCACGGCTGTTCTGGCGACCAGAGCTGTCACCCTCACCAAGGGTCTCCTTGACTCTCAGATCCCAGTCAACAGTGGGCTTCTCCTTGAAGACGCTCTGGAATTGGATCAAGAAGTCCAGATCGTACTCCTTGCCAACACGCTTGCCAGTTTGGTTGAGAGCGGGGTTGGGGGACTGGACGCCCTCGGGGTAGCTGAATTGGTCGTTCTTGATCTCGAGGAAACGGGCAGACTTGAGCGACTGCATACCAGCAGTGGGTTGTGCGGGCTCGACGTTCTTGGTGGTATCGAGCTTGAGGTTGGCAGGCTTGGACTTTGCAGGTGCAGGCTCGGCGGGAGCTGCAGCCTCCTCGGTAGCACCAGGGCCGAGGGTGGGCTTCTTCAGGGAAGCGAAGAGCTTTGCGTCCTCGGCCTTCTGCTCGCCAGTCTTCTCAGCCGATGCTTCGCCCTCACGCTCCTTCTCCTTCTTGAGCTCGAGCTCCTCGGCCTCACGCTCCAGACGCTTCATCTCTTCGTCGGCTTTGTCGGCGGCCTCCTTGTCCTTTGCGGCTTGGGCCTCCTTCTCCTTGTTTCTCTTCTCTTGGAAGGCCTTCTCGCGCTCTTCCTCGAGACGCTCGGCCTCCTCCATCTCGGCGATCTCGCGCTCGATGCGCTCATCTTCCTCACGCTTGAGACGGGCAGCTTCGTCCTCGTCGGACTTGGCCTTGTCGGCAGCTTCCTTAGCGCTTGCCTCCTCGGCGGCCTTCTTGTCTGCCTCTTCCTTGTCCTTTGCTGCCTTGGCATCAGCCTCTTCTTGCTCCTTCTTGGCTTTGGCTTCGGCCTCTTCCTTCTCTTGAGCAGCCTTCTTCTCGGCGTCGTCCTTGTCCTGGATAGCCTTCTTATCGGCATCTTCCTTGTCCTGGGCGGCCTTCTTCTCAGCCTCTTCCTTTGCGCGCTGAGCCTCCATGTTACGCTTGACCTGCTCTTGGAATGCAGACTTGGTTTCAGCGTCGGTCTTTGTGCTCTTGCTCTCGGTGCGGTTGTGTTGGACGCTAGGAGTGCGAGGAGGAGGTGTAGGGGCGGAAGAGACAATGGCGGGCGACTGGGGTGCAGGTGATGGCTTCTTTTCGAAATTCAACTCCTCGCCCTTGTCGTTCTTGATGACAATGGCCTTGCTCTTAGTCTTGGTAGGGATCTGGAAGTTGGAGGATACGGGAGTAGGTGTGCCAGGAGCGGGAGGTGCTTGAGAGGCGCTGGGGGCTGAGGCGGTAGGTTGACCGACGCTTGAACCAGGTCGCTCGGAAATTTGGGAGCCGCTACGTGACATAGGATTGTGGTAAGGAGAATTCATGTGAGCAGGCGGGCCACCGTAACTGGCGGGGTATGGCTGGTTGGGACGAGGGCTGGGAGGAGCACCCTGTTGGTATTGTGCGCCCTGACCGTAGTAGGGAGGGTAGAAGCCGGAGTAGGGGTCGTACGGGGTCTGCATGCCATACAGAGCCTGTTGCTGAGGATTGAGATGCGGCTGGCCGGGGTACATTTGCTGGTGTTGCATGTTCTGGGGCATGAAAGGCTGTGCGTGTGCCATGGCGGGACTGCCGTTTCTGCCACGGTAAGAGCCACCGGGGGAGGGGGCCATGGGATACTGGTTCATGCCAGCCTGGGGAGGCATGTTGGCAGGGCCGCGTTGCTGGAATGGCATAGGGCGGTGGCTTTGAGCAGGCGACTGGGGGTTGTAACCGCCGGGAGTGAAACCGCGACCGCGGCCGTTGCCGTTGCCGGGCACGAAGTTACCGCGCATGCCGGCGTCGCTGTGTTGTGACTGGGTTGAAGGACGGCGCATGTGGGCGGGCTGACTGGAGGGAGTCAAAGGAGCGGCGTTGTTCTGTACGACGCGGGTCAGCTGCGGTGCTACGTGGACATCTTTCATATCGAGACTGACTTCACCGTTCTCGGCGCCAAAGCTGCCAAAGTTGGGGGCATTGTTCTGGCCGGGGAGGTTGGCCGGAGG
>JALPCE010000309.1:0-27697 GCA_026538705.1 Aureobasidium sp. GC_Fusr_1 | reverse complement strand
GCGGCGCGGTCGCGGCGGCGTGAGGAGGCGGGGGTGGGTGTGCTGGTTGTGCTGTTGCCGCGGATGGAGGATGGTCGTGAGGTTGACGGCGAGCGGGCGGAGTTTATTGTGCTGGTGGAGCCGCGGCGACTGGAGGGGAGGTTGAGACTTGGTCGGGGTGAGGCGATGGACATTTTGAGCAATTGATGTGTTTAGAAGGTGATGGGGTGTTCTGTAGTTGTCTTTTGACTGAAAGTGCAACTTGTTGATGTCAAGGGTCAAGTTGTCGACCCTCTGACATGTGCATTTGTGGGGTAAACCGGGTCAGGGTCACTGTAGATTTATGTTCTCGAGAAGAAGAAAAAATATCATGTCTTGACCATTCGTGGTCCAAAGTCTATATAACACATGCCTGCTCCTAGCAATTCCCATACACTCCATGCATTTACTTTCTGAAAGTCATACTCTTGCCAGCTCTTTCCTTCTGCTGTCTGGGCATACCCTTCATCGTGTCTAGCGCCTTGACGAACGGATTGAACGCCTTTGTCTTCGGCTCCTTCTTGTTCTTCTTTCTGTCGCGAGGATCCACCTTGTTGGCTTCCAACACGCTAGGTGCAGCGGCGTAATCAAACTCCTCTTCTTCCAAGTCAACTTCTGCAGCATGTTGCGCCGCCGCCTTCTTCTGAGCCTTCTTTTGCTCCTTGCGTTGGCGCTTGGCTTCGCGCTTAGCTTCCAAGCTCTCATCCGCTGTGATATCGATCTCGTCGGCGTTGGTCGCAAGATTGTCATTGCCCATCGAGATGGCGTCCGAGTCACGCTTGCGTCCTCGCTCCTTGATGGTGAAGATACGATCCGCAGGTGTGGGTAGCGCACTCGAAGGTGTGGCTGATTTGGGTGTGGCGCTGGCAGGAGTGGGTGGCGCAGTCAATGGAGCCGACGAAGCAAATACTTCTGCTGTCAGAGGTGGAAGAGGGACGGAAAGTGAGATGTTGGATGAGTAGGGACGAGGCTGGCCACTCTGGCTCTTGCCAAACAGGCCACCCCAGAATTGGGAGACCTTAGCACGGACTCCTGATGGCTCGCTACTGTCGGTACGGCTCAGAACTGGTGCTTTGGGCTCTTCTGGAGCAGTGACGGCCGCTTGCTTGGGCTGTGCTCGCTTGAGAGCAGCAAAGTGAGTAGGTGTCTCGTTAAGTGGGATTCCCATCGTGTGTGCTTCAATTTCCTTCAGTGTCGAAATCATGTCCGGTCCATTTTCGCCTTGCTCTTTGGCCTTGATGATGACGGACAGTAGCTCGTCGACTCTAAGTCGAACAGTCTGGCTGACATTTCCAGCAACGGTGAAGAGCTGCACCTTCTCGGTTGGCATCTCCTTTGCAAGACTGAAGATGTTGTGATTTGCCATGATATAGTGCGTGCTGTCGTCCTGTTCGCGAGCAACTTGGTCCCGCCATTGGTGAACTGCGCGGAAGACGGCGAATTGCTGCTTGTCTAGGAGGGCTGGTGTACGACTCAGCATCTTATACCATCCACCAGCACCTAGACCTTGTGCGGCATCGTAAACAGGGTGTTCATATCTTTGCAGAGCGGTATCTCTGGAGCGGGTCAAGACGTCGTGAACCTTGTCCTGTTCATGGTTGGGAACAGAAAAGTCCGACTTCTCAATGAGCTCATTGCGCATGTTGTCGTAGATGTAAAGAAGGAAATGCGTGTCGGATCGAGCGTACTCGAACATCTCCTGAGGAAGGGGTCTGATGCGCCAGTCGGCCGTCTGGTACTGTTTTTGAGCGTCAAAGTTGACAAACTTCTTGAGTAAAAATGCCAGACTTCCTCCTGAGTATCCAAGAGCTCTTGATGCAAAATGGGTGTCGAAAAGACCCACAACGTACAATCCCAAATCTCTTTGGAGCCAGGTAATATCCATGAAAGCGCCGTGCAAAACCTTGAGAATCTTGGGGTCGGCAAAGACTTCGTTCAGCTTGCTCAGCTTTCTTCTCCATGGTTGAAGAGTGTCGACAATCCAGTCCTTGTCGCGAGTGCTGATTTGCATTAGTGACACAATACCGATGTATGAGCGCGAGTCGTGGTGTTCCAAATCAATAGCAATCTCCTTTGCCTTCTTGAGCTCCTGAAGCATCTCGTCGACCTTGTCTTCCGTGTCGACAAATGTGGCGGTGGTGGTTTCGTAGGGGTGGTAGGGGATGGGCTCGGCCTGGGTGTAGACGAATGTAGGGTATTTGTATTGTTCAATCTCCTTCTGGTAGGGGTGTGGGTGGTGCTGGACATTGTTTGTGTCTTTGAACAGTTCCAGGGCTTTGGCGAAGGGTACGATGGCGTGGGGTTTTGATTGGAGAAGCGGCTTGAAGGGTCCTGATTCGGCGTTGGTGGGGATGTCAAAGAAGTTTTGCTGAGGTTTGGGAATGTCCTGTGTCCGGAGGGCGTTGGAGATGCGCGAGTACTTTTGCGACTTGGTCGGTGTCTGTGCCTGGGTCGAGTCAGTGAGTTGTTGGCGGGAAGAAGTGCAGAGAGTGTCTGACCTGCTCTCCCGCCGGGCTCAAGCGCTTAACTGCACCCGTGTACTCGTCCAGGCTTATGTCTGCCTTCTCAAGCAAGCTGTCGATAACATCAACGACGCTGCTCCACTGTGCATCTACGGCGTCTGTGTCGGGCAACTTGGGACGTACAAGCTCCGTATTCGAAGCCGCATTGCCCAAAAGGCGTTCCGCAAGCCCCAGAAGCCGCGCATTTTGTGTGTCGAGTGCGCGACCTAGTGATGGTTCCAGAGAGCGGTGGAAGCCCAAGTCCTCGGACGAGATGACCTGCGATGAGCGAGTGACGGCGACGAGGGATGCTTGGATCTGCTGTTGTAGGGTGTTGAAATCACTCAGCGCCTCCATTTTTCGTGTGGGCGCAGTGTCGTGGTTGTGGAAGAGGCTTGAAATCTTGCACGCCTTCCAAAGATGGAATCTTCAAAAGTTCCGCCGCACAGACGTCAAGAAGGCGCGACCTCTCCGCATTCCTTGGCACTTGCCTGACGGTTACCCTTTCACCTCGGCTGCTCTTGCCGTCTTTGCTTTCTGCTCTCAGGCCGCAGCTGCTCTTTCCCTCTTGGTCGCGTCGTTGATTACAATGTCCGACTCTCCAACACACTAAATCCACATATCATCGGACAGAGTCCACTCACCCTTAAGAGTATTTCGTTACATCTTATCGCCAGATGCCTCTGTATTCCATCACCATGCCCTCGCCTGCTATTGTCCCGGAGCGGTGCAGTGGATTCTGATAGACAGCTCATCCTTGCAGTTCTCATCATGTAGGTTCGCGGGGTTGACAGAAGACCGTCAATGACGATCCGGACAAATTTGCAGACCTGTTCTCATGCACCCCTCACTGCATTACAAGAGGAGGCATGGCTAACAGAAGATTTATACACTGCTGCGCGTGAACCTGGACAGTTGGACTCCCATTCGCGTATTACCATGAAACAATTCATACAGCTCGGCTTGCTGCCAGGGCTGTGCCTAACACAAAGTGCCCATGCCAAGTCTCTTTGGGCAACAGCGCCAGCAAACAACTTTACAGATATAATCAGGACAGCATATCCAATTGGCAACGGAAGATTAGCTGGTATTGTTCAACTATACAAACTTCTCAAAATCTGACTAATCTGGCAACAGCACTTCCATTTGGCAATCCTGGACACGAGAAACTTAGCTTGAACGTAGATTCTTTGTGGAGTGGCGGTCCATTCGAGAACTCGAGCTACAATGGAGGCAATCTTCAATCTTCCGTATCGTATTCTCTACCAGGTATTCGCGACTGGATCTTCAAGAATGGTACTGGGAATGTCACTGCTTTGATGGGAGACAACAACAACTATGGAAGCTATGCTGTCCTTGGAAACATGTCTATCTCGATTGATAGCATATCCAACTTCACGGCCTACAACCGATCCCTTGATTTGGCAACTGGCGTGTATGCAACCGCATTTGAAGCAAATGGCAGCAAGTACACGAGGTAGGCGCGAACGGACTGTCATTGATATGTCCGGAGATATTGATGCAAAGCAGCAAAACCTACTGCTCTTATCCAGACAGTATCTGTGTCTACGAGATATCTTCGCATGACCCTCTCCCAGCTATACACGTCTCGTTTGAAAATCAGCAGTCGAATGCCTCCCTGGTCAGCTCTACATGTTCGACATCCTCAAGAACCGCATCATTCTTGGGCATCACTCGCGCAGAAATTGGTATGCTATATCGCGCCGAAGCGAAAGTCGTTAATAGAGTGTCATCGCTTTCCTGTTCCTCGGGTGTTCTCACAGTCAACCTAAGTCCCAAGCAGCAATCTTTGGTTTTTGTAATAGCGGCTGGTACTGATTACGCAGAGACCGAGGGTACTGCGGCGAGCAACTATTCTTTCAAAGGACCAGATCCAGGAGACTATATCTCTACTGTCGCCGCGTCGGCAGCAGCAAAGGGCCCCAGAGCCTTGTTGCATCGCCACATCGCAGACTACACTGTTCTATCCTCGCGCTTCACTCTCAACCTTCCAGACACAGCTGGATCAGCAGGAACCCCAACAGCAGAGCTGATAGCCGCTTATCAAGGCACCGAAAACATCAGAAGCGACCCTTACTATGAATCCCTCCAGTTTGATTATGGTCGTCACCTCTTCATCTCTTCTTCACGCCAAAACTCGCTTCCACCTAACCTCCAAGGAAAATGGGCTTACGGACTCGAAAATGCCTGGGGAGCTGACTACCATGCCAACATCAACCTGCAGATGAATCACTGGGGAGTCGATCAGACAGGACTTGGCGAGCTACAAGATGCACTATGGCGATACATGACAGAAACCTGGGTACCTCGAGGTACCGAGACTGCAAAGCTGCTCTACGATGCACCCGGCTGGGTAACTCATGATGAGATGAATATTTTCGGCCACACTGGGATGAAGACTGGTGATGAGTATTGGGCAGATTACCCAGCATCAGCAGCGTGGATGATGTTGCACGTCTTTGACCATTTCTCCTATTCTCAGGACGTTGACTGGCTGCACAAGACAGGGTATCCATTACTCGAAGGTGTGGCTTCGTTCTGGTTAAGCCAACTGCAAGAGGATGAATGGTTTGATGATGGCACTCTGGTCGTAAATCCTTGCTCCTCGCCAGAACATGGCCCAATCACTTTCGGCTGTGCGCACCATCAACAACTTCTACACTCTCTCTTTACAAACACCATCTCGTCTGCGAAAGCCCTCAACTACACATCCCCTCTCCTTTCCAATCTCACTCTTGCGCTACGGAATCTAGACACAGGTCTGCACACCAACCCCGCTCTCCACACCGTCCAAGAATGGAAGATTACTTCTCTAGACACCGCTTACAACACGAACTCCACCCACCGTCATCTCTCCCACCTCGTAGGCTGGTACCCAGGCTCCTCCCTCTCTGGCATTTTATCTGGCTACACAAATTCCACCATCTCTTCCGCCGTCAAGCAGACTCTACTCCAACGCGGCCCCGGCATCGCCGACTCAAACGCCGGCTGGGAAAAGGTCTGGCGAGCAGCTTGTTGGTCACGCCTAAACGCCTCATCTCAAGCTTACGACGAACTACGCCTCACCATATCCCAAAACATTGCTTCCAACGGGCTTTCCATGTATTCAGGCAAAAACGAGCCTTTTCAAATCGATGCGAATTTTGGGTTCGTGGGGGCGGTGTTGGCAATGTTGGTTGTGGATATTGAGGAGTTGGGGAGTGTGGTGTTGGGGCCTGCCATTCCGAAGGAGTGGGCGGGTGGTAGTGTCAAGGGGTTGAAGGTTAGAGGTGGTGGAAGTGTGGAGTTTGGTTGGGATGGAGAGGGAGTGGTGCAGTGGGCGAAGTGTGAAGGTGTCAAGAGAGGAGTTGTCAATCTCGAAGGAAGAGTGTTGTGTTAGGTGCGTATAAACAACAGATCCACGTTGCTTCACACAACCAGCAAGGTATAGTGTGTTTATAGCAAGCAGTGCGATCTTCGTCATCCTAGATTTGTGTCCACTCTTGAGCAGAACAATCAAACAAAAAAAGACCTCCCATACCTCCTCATCAACCGTCTTTATTCCGCTCCGAGCGGGCACGGATCAATTGACAAGGCGAAATGATCAGCCATAGCGGCCACGCCTGGGATCGAACCAGTGACTTGATGCGAAGGGCAAGCCATTGCGCCAACGGACCGCTACAGGAATGAGATCAATCTCTCAAAACATGATGCCTCAAGTGCCTGATGCTTTAGTGAAAGAAAGCACATGAGTGAAAAAACGCATTTGTAGATTCCAATCACTCGATGATATTTGACAATCTATTCACTTTTCCATCGCCCTTCTCCACCCTCTCGCTCACTCCCCAGGAAACCCCTTTCTCAAATTCTCAAACTTGCTGCCCGGATAACTCAAACAATTATCCACTTTTTGCATATGTTTGCCCTCGAACCCTCCCATTCCATTGACTACCAAGGTAATCAGACTTCCCTCGCCAACTCTGTCTCCACTGCTTTCCCACCACATGGCTCCTCCCAGTCCTCTTTGTTGTATATAGCTTACTTTTGCGGCAGAGGAGGCGGGGTTGTCGTAGGTGATCATGACGTGTGAGGAAGGGTCGTAGCTCCATGATGCGCCGGCGGTGGGATCATGGTGTTCGATCGCTCCTGGGCGAGGAAGGGCCTGTGGGGTTGTGCGTGTTAGATGTGTGGTTTTGCGAAGATCTTGGTGATGGAGAGGAGGAAAGGGGGAGGTGGGTCAGATTAGATCAAGTTATTTGGGCGCTCATGGACCCGACAAGAGAACAAGCCAAGCACAAGAACCACAATGAGGACAGAGGGCTTCTGATACGTGCTGCGTCTCTTGCCATGTATCCGGTGTTTAGTAAGAACGGTGGAAAAGGTCATGCAATGTCTTTGTATGCATCATGGAAGTGTGAATTTTGCAAACAGAAGGAGAAAGCTCTGAAAAGACTCACTTTGTAATCCCAGATGCCGGATCCAGCTTCCCAGCTGGCTCCAGAGTCAACGCCGGAGTACGGTGCGCCAGGCCCATCGGTGTTTGCAAAGCTGCGGCCGTATAGTGGCATACCAATGACGAGTTTACTGGGGTGAATGCCACAGTGCTCAGTGTACCAGCGAACAGCATTGTCAGTGCTGACAGGTGTGCTTTGAGGATTTCGGTGGCAAGGGCCGATGTTGGTCTGATGGCCTGCGTGAGTGCTCCAAGTGCCTGTAAAATCGTAGGCCATCAAATTCCAGAAGTCAAGGTATTGATCCATGTCGCGTAGGTGCATGCGTTGCAAATTCTCGGGACCACAGGGTGCGGCTACTGTCAAGGCAAAGTGTGGGTTTCCAGGAACTGACTGCGAGTATGCATCCAGAGCAAGTCTGGTGGCTCTCAGAAGGAGGACGTAGTCGCGAGCTTGGGCGTCATCTGCCGGGTACTCCCAATCAACATCTAGGCCATCAAGGCCATGATCTTTGAGTAGAGCGACAGCACTGTTGGCGAAACACTGGCGGCCAGCTTCGGTAGATGCAGGTCCAGCGAAGTTCGGTGAGTATGTCCAGCCACCGATACTGAGCAGAATTTTGAGATTGCGGTTGCGCTTCTTCAGCAGGAAGAGTTGTTTCATGCAGCCGTAGACATTGGTGCCGACATCGTTCCAAGAGTCTCCATCGTAGTGCTTGTCGGTGTCTGACCATGCATCTGTGAGATGTACCTCGCCAGTATCGGGCTTGATGTTCGCAAATGCGTAGAGAACATGTGTAAGCTTGTCTGCAGGTAGATCTTGGGGTTGGTGGTTGCGTCCATAGATTGCCTTTCCGTTGTTAGTGGTCTACAAGCTGCTCAAATGTTGGAAGAATCATTTACCCAGTTGACAAAGTATGAGACGGCGCGGTAGCCATTCTGATGTGCCATGGTTGTGTTGTTGTAAAGTGTAGGGTCGAGTAAACGTTGTTGTTGATGTAGGAAGCCTTGTGGCTGTGTATCGTAAGTGTCGTGTGGCTGTGCAAACACCACCTGGGTGAACAACAGAAATATTAGGGGCAGAGCAAAGACCTAAAGCACGGTTCTATTAGTGAGCTGTTTGAATAGAGTGAACAAGCCCCATGATATCGGATATTTCTTGATTGTGTCGGCCACGCGGCAGGAGCAATATTGGGTGTCCTTAAGAATGACTGTGCAGTGTTTCGCAAAACGATAAGCAAGAGATGTACTCACTCCAGAATAACGCATGCAAATGAGATATAGGATTTGCTGTAGAACATCCGTAACTGAACCAGCAGTCTAGGTATCTGATGTCCGTCGCAATCACAACAGACGACGACTCGAGGTTCAGGCAGCGAGCGGTAAGAAGGCTAAACTTCGGCATCCGATGGGAAGGAGCGACCTTCACCAAGGTTGATCGGTTGATATCTGCCACGTTCAATCCTCAGCATCAATGCAATTTGCTTGTCCTGTCTCTGTAACACCATCGAGATAACTCTGCGATTGCGCGTATACGACAGAATGTACGGCTGCGATGGTGCTCGAAAGGATAATTGAAACTTCTATGATGGTAGAGCTTGCTTACAACGATGTAATGATTAAGACTGATTTGCTAGATATGTGCCTATTCTCGGGCTAACGATTTTATTCTGGGTTCCTGGTCTCACAACAAGCCTTCTTATGTATCTGGAGCATCTTCCTGGTTGCTTGGCTGCATACTGTTATCCCTGTCAAGCGAGGCAAGTGCGATATCTCACTCCGGTCGACCCCGCATCCTTCTTAGTGCTTACTTCATATTTGCTCCTCAATACATCTACATCTCTATGACCTGCCAGTACTTTTCAATCTTCGGCTACCATCCTAACTCATCCCATCAACATGCGCGAAGACATCTCCTTTCAAAGTTCAGACAATGTCACGCTTCGTGGTTGGTTTTACAAGCCATCCGAGGCTACCAATCCCCTTCCTTGTCTCGTAATCGCTCACGGCTTCTCGGCCTTAAAAGAGATGGACTTGAACACCTTTGCTGAGTACTTTGTCGCCAACCTTCCAATTACTTGCTTGGTATACGACAATCGTGGATTTGGCGACAGCGACACCAAAGACGGGCAGCCGCGTCAAGAGATCATTCCTGCACAGCAAACCAGTGACTACTCGGATGCTATCACATACGCCCAGTCAAAGACTGAAGTCAACAAAGACAAGATTGGTGTTTGGGGCAGCTCGTATAGTGGAGGACATGTCCTTTGGGTTGGAGCTGTGGATCGAAGGGTCAAGGCTGTTCTGAGCCAAGCTCCATGTGTTGATGGTTGGGCGAACTTCCATCGCCTTATTCGACCAGATTTTGTGGCGGGCTTGAATCAGCTTTTCCAAGACGGTTTGTTCAGCTTCCTTTAAGTATGAACATGACTGACTTCTATGCATCAGATCGTCATTCGCGTGCCTCTGGAAAGCCTGCTGCAGTCATTCCAGTCGTGGATTCTGATGTGCACAAACCATCAGCTCTTCCCACACCCGACAGTTTCGAGTTCTTCACTGCATGGGCTGGTAAAAGTGATTGGAAGAACGAAGTGACAGTAAAATCGTGAGCGGATTTTCTTTTGATGCTGACTTTTTTGACTGAATTGAACCGAACAGAATCGAGGCCTTCCGCGAATACATACCAGCTGCGCACATACATCATATCTCTCCAACACCGCTACTCATGACTGTAGCAGAAAACGATGTCTTGACACCGACAGGTCTTGCATTGGAAGCTTACAACCGTGCACTCGAGCCGAAAAGACTACACATCCTGCCTGGAGGACATTTCGAAGCTTACTCTGGTTCTAACTTCGAGAGGAATGTCAAGGTGCAGACCGAGTTTTTAAAGAAGCACTTGTGCTCTTAATGTTACTCTAGCTTGGCATCGTTGTCCTGTGTGCGATTGACTTTCGCTGATGCATGTTTGCTATACATCTTGTATAGTCTTGTATCTATCTGCAGCTCCGAAGTCAGGTCTGGTTATCCGAAAGGCTGTTTGTAGTATTCCTTTCCATCAAAGAAGAAGCTACTGCCTTCCGATATCCTGCCGCGACAACTCCATGTGCTGCTTGTAAATCCTTCCAAGGGCTCTCTCCTTTCTCTTCCTTGTCCTTTAGTCGAACAACTTCTAAACGATATTTGCCCTATTCAGCGATGGGTCAGTTCTTGTTGCTGATGAAGGGAAACACAGACTGAGAAATTACTCCATTGCGTTTAGTCATCTTACGCGAATTGCCCTCATCATCGCGATTGTAGAACCATCCATGCAGCAAGTGGCCGGAGGAGCGGATGGGAGTCTTGGAGACTGCACCATTCTCGACATGCCTTCCCAGAGCATACAAGTATATGATATGTAACGCAATATTTGCAGTTGCAAAACATCATTTCTCATCTGGTCAGCCGAGTGGGATACGTTCAAGTTTATCATTCGGTCTTTGGCCTTTAACAAATATCGGTTCATACGTATAGATTCTCGAGACGGAGAAGAGCAGTGGGGGAATTGTTCGACCCAAGGTCAAAGGATCATGGTCTTCTAAAAGGATGCGCCTCTGTGTTGAACACAAATGTGTCCAGACTGATCAGATCGGGCTCGCTGAAGATCAAATAAAAGTACTTGAGAGTCTCGGCAGTCCAGAAACTTTCCATACTATCATCTTTTGGAGCGGATGGATCTGTCACATCTCTGAGCGCCGCGTTTGCAAACTCCGTCTCGGTGTATTTGGAGATGTTGGTGAACATTTGCCAGGCCTTCTCTTGCAGTAGAGGATCGCCTGTGATGCGATAGAGCAGGAAGACACTCTCAATAGCTTCTGGCCGAAGGATGTACCTTCTATCGGATATAGAAGTGAAGCCTTGAGGTAAGCGTTCGCGTTGGATTACATCGGATGCATCAGCTCCCGAGTCCTGGCCTGCTTTCTCTAGAACACTAGCTTGCCATTTGCCCTCATCCCAAGGACATTCGGAGCCTAGTTGGCATGGTAGCATGTCGAAAACTTCGGGCATGATTCCAAGTTGGGTCGCTTCGTAAGTCCAGATACAACCGTCTGTCAGCTTTCTTCCAAGCTCAACGTGTGTCTCGTTCTTCATCAGCCGTCCGCCTAATGCCAACATACCGCCAGCGAAGCAGACTAGATGCTGCCCTTGTGGTTCGAGCCGCGACTCGCCTTTGCGCTCTGATCTTGCACTGCCAGATAACAAGATGTCTGCATTATCCGGAACCATTGGCCTGAACACAGTCTCCTGATAGCGGTACCCATAGCAGCCTCATACATCTTGGCATACAGTGATGAACCACCAAGGAGAGCGTACATCTTCGGAAGATACTCGTAGAGTGAGTCGGCTATCGCGGCAAGTGTGAAATGATCTCCAGATGCAAAGTCTTGCATCCGAGCATTGACAACAAGTGGCCACATACCGGGAATATTCGAACTGCTTTGCTGTCGGTCGAGGACCTGCATGATCCGATCGATGCAGTCGTACCATTTGTCGTTGTGTGTCAATTGAGCCAGTCTAGTGAATTCGAGTGATAAGGAACCGATTTCTGCAACCAGCACTCCTTCACCTGCCAGTTGTGGCTTGCTTGCAGCAGCGTCCCTGACATTCCACCTTGTGATAGGCATGCGATTAGGCGTGTCAAAGGCAATGTAAAGCATCTCTGCAACCTCAATCGCCTTGTCTAGGAGACGGCGATCTCCGCTGAGGTCGAAAGCAGCGATGAATCCTCCCAGGTAACGAATGGTAGTCTCAAACACGTTGATCTCTCCTTGTGAGATTTTTGTAAAATCGATCTCGAGCAGAGCCTCTACACCGTCATGGAATTCATCCTTGAGATCTGCGATCCAGAGAGTGTCAAGCGTATCGGCCAGAGTGGCGGTCCAGCCGCCAAAAGCGTCCTTCTTGGATCCACTGACAGGTGCGAGCTCGTCAGATAACCAGGCCCTTTCCCGGTATGATGACCAGCATCTTTGTAACACCTGTTTGACTTCTTGCTGGCGCTTCTGTCGTGTCGCTGCTTGATCTGTCGACTCGCGAGCGAATGCGTGCTGAACTTGTGGAAGGGTCTTCCTGCTTGTTGGCAGACGTGTGTACGATGACAATCAGGGTCACAACAACTAACACAGGCCATCTCCGACAAACAGTCGTTGTCATTTGGTGTTCGGACAGCCTGGTCTCGAAGCGACACCGATGCGGAAAGGTGAAGGTTAATATGAATGACGAAACAGACACAGCTTGCGGGAGAGAGAAGAGGCAGGAATAACTATGATAGCAGCACTACCGTGCTCGACTTATTCTCTGTGGGCGATGTATAGAATCACAATCTGATGACCGCTGTATATTAGACAGGACTTCCTAGGCCGACGCGCATTTGACCGTGATCAAGAATAGCCGCCGTCCAGAAAGAGCACGCCAAGCGGCGACCGGGTCGAGAGCTTGCGACGCGCATCGGCGAATTGTCCTCGCGTCTGAATGTGGCACAGAAGAACGCGGCGCAAAAGTCCTTCGTTGGCGGCAGTGTACAGACCTAAGCGACACGCGAGTGGTGACGCGAGAAGCAGTTCAACCGATTTTCGTAGCAGGTTTGGCTTCGAGTCACACAAAAGCCGCGAGATATCCGTAACGCAAAACATACAGCACGGCCAAGTAGAACCTCTTAGCAACCGTGTCAGTGATGTGGTATGCAAACGAAATGAGAGACAAAAGAGCAGGAAGCAGACCAGCGAAGGATGATGCAAAAGTAAAACATACAGCAGCAGGGATTCCCACGTGGTCACCCACCGTAGTACTAATCTGCCGTTCAACTGCTTATGTATGGCAGAGCGGACGGGATGCCCAGTTTTCAGCTGACTGTGGCCGTATGTGCTAGATTTCTCGAATATAGCAAATATATATCTTCAATCAAGACAGACGAAAATGGAAAAATGGATCTGTCGTTCTCTGAGCTGTGAGCCTCCTTACATACTACGTGACAACTTCTTGCACGTTGACCCGCAAACAGACATTGAGCTGATCGAAGTGCTGCTTGACATGGCTCTCGACATCGACGCATGTGTCAGTTGGCCTAATTGTGCGTAGTGAGTGCATGCGCAGAGCGCCGGTGGCCATGGCAATTGCCTGTCTTTTTGGCCGAGCATGCAGCGCGACAGAGGAGAAAGAGAACAGCGTGGCACCTTCTGTGTAAGCACTACGATGTCTTTTTTCTTCACTCCTCTCATCTAGCTCAACCTTGCCCATGTCATGTCAGATGCTGAACGTACACTGCTGGTTGAATTTACACAATCAAGTCTGGGTCTATGGCGCGAGAACAATCCGATTCAGTGACTAGCATCTTTTTGACACTCTTAACCTAGTCAAGGTGCTTCCAATCATCCTTCACATCTTTTCAGAAGATCCCTCAATCTATAATCCTCCTTAAACCGTTCCAGAGCTTCCCATCTCCATTCCTCCCAACTAAATCGCCGACCCTCCATCACACCATCACAAAACCCCCTAAACAAACCTCTCACTTCTTCCAACCCAAGACAAAGATCAAAAGTACACAAAAAAGCAAACTGATGATGGCATCTGCCCTCTCTCACAAACTTTGCCATATCCCCTTGCCCTCTATCTTCGAAGCACTTGACAAACACCTCTTCATCATCACCAATCTCAGTATCTCCGTTAAAAAGGTTCGAGACAGGAAGCAATAGCATTGGAGAATTGAACGCTAGTTGTTCTGGTACTGTGTAACATTCATTTCTTCATCGATGAGGATGTGGTTTCCTTTGTCGTCTGCGTGTTTGAGATAGGTCTTTATATGAGCTTTTGTCTTCTCGGGGTATCTTTCCGGCCCCGTTTCGTATAGGTATTGTAGAGCAGATATACATCTACCGATCGATCCGTGTAGATCTTCCCTCGATGAATGAGATTGAGAAGTAACTCAATGGAAGCCCTGTAATGATCTTGGAGACTTTTAAACGGGCCCAGACGTAGAGGTTGCGAGTTTGCGAAATCGGTTAGGCATTCATCTATGCACATAGTGTATTTCTGTCTAAACAAAGGGAAAAGGCATCGAGAGATCGTTTTCTTCTTCTGAATCCTCCTATCGTCAGCGAGTGTGTCCATGATCCCGACTGTCTCTTCCAACACTCCAATCCGTTTGAACCATGATGCCATGACCCCTCCCGATAGGCGCCGCCGTGGCAGCCAGTGGCGCAATATCATCATGCGGCGTATAAGCGCGGTTGATAGAGCCCTCCGAGGCTGCGTCGGTCTCCACCACGGCACTCAAATCATCCTTGCCGCGCGAAAAGCCATCGCCCATATTCATCTCGTACTCGTCGATCTGCACAAAGTCGTCTTTGCGGTGGCTGATGGTGCTTAGGCGCGAGCGGCTGTCGATTTTGGAGCCACCCCAGCTGCGGTTGGCAGAGTCGGCTTTGCTCTTGTTCTTGCTGCTGTTCTTGGTGTCGTCGTAGTAGGAGGGTTGGGTGACGGGCTTGGGCCAGAGTTTCTGGCGGATCTGGTATTGGAGAGAGCGCATGGCCGGCGCGCAGGCGACCATGACGCCGACGTGGGTCTCGACTGCGGACCAGTAGCCGACGGGTAGGTAATCCCAGGTTACGTTGTCTGTGTGTGCGAACTGAATAAGGTATTTCAAGCGAAGGATACTGACGATGGTGACACTAGTGATGTGAGTTAGCATGCGTTCTGATGCTGACAAGTCGCAAAACTTACAAGCCACCACCGAGGAACATGGCTACAACACCCAGCTTGCGCACCCAACTCATTTTGAGAGATGTGAGTTGCTTCATTGGCAGGGCGATAACGATCAGGTCGAGGATAATGTTCAGGGAGGCGGCCGCCCAACCATCAGCGTTCAAGTTCAAGCATTTTCCCTTGTGCTCGCCATCCCATTTCAGCCAGGCCTGGTTGACGGGGATGCACTGTAGAGCGGTTACGGTGACGAAAACGACGATGTACAGAAGACAAGCTCCTATCATTGCATAGATGGCGCGACGAAGTTTCCAGTCCGGGAAGATGCGGAGGTAGAAAAGCAACATTGATATCTTCGTCAGTCCAATGGCTGTCAAGTAAAGTAGTTCGGTGAAGTAAAAGATCTAACCATGACGTGTCAGTTTGTATCTAGGCAGGAATGATGTCTCACAAACGTACCTCGAGAATCTTTGTAATATGATCAAACGATACGAACCACATGTCCTTGCCCATACCAATCTGATTCACTATGAAGAATTAGCAGGAGACCCAGACGAGGACATATACAAAACTTACGGGCATATGCACAGATAGTCAGTGGGATGATGAAGAGCTATGCTTTGTCAGTCTTGGTTCGTGGAGTAGCCGAGGCTGGAGTATTACCATAGCTAAAGTTATGGCCCAGTCGTCAAGACCCCATTTTGAACTCGAACCAGGCAGTCGAGCAATCACTCGCAGCACATAGGTCAGAATAGCCACCCCGCCCACGATCAACGTCGTATAAGTTCCAAGTGCCTCCTTGTTACGGCGTGGTGCGCCCAGTAACGTTTGTAGAACCGCCTTTGCAGCTACAATAGTCAGTGATCGGTTTCATCATGGATATATCCAGAAGGCTTACTGAGTGATTCTCGAATTGTGCAGCTGGCCCTCACGCAAACAGTCAGTTCATCTTGAAGTGCCTTGTTGGCTTTGATACACGCAAGGTTCGTAAGGTCGCATGGTGAGTCTGGCCCGTTGATGGTCGTTATTGTGCATGTGAGCTATAGAAAATAAGCTTCGAAAACCACTACCTCAAGTTAGTCAATATACCGCGCAGGTAGGCAATTCTTCTGCTGCGATTTGCAAGATGTCTGCAGCAGTCGCATTTTGTAGTTGTTTCGGATCAAGTGCTTGAGATGAGCAAGCAAACACCAGTAGTAATAGTGCCACGAAGGACTTCATGTTTGGAGCCGGATAATTCGACACCAGATCCGGAAGCTATCCAGATCAATTGAGGCTGTTGTTCCGTGGAGGTGTCGTTCAGAAAGGGTACCAACAAGCAACGGTTCGAGGTCCGATAGAGGGACAAGGCAAGGGGACCATGCTGTAATAAGGCCATATAAGACGCCACAGGGTTCGTAAGACTTTGAAACTGAGCGGCTGCATTATCATAATCTGCAGACCAGGAGTCATGAGAGTTTCCTGATTCTGTCTTGTCACCCCGAATTCAGCCAGTTACAGGGTCAACTCTTCAGGTCAGAGGCGATCTTAGTTTTGAGCCATGAGAATTAGCGTTGGAGTATCGCTGGGGATTGGGACACCCAGCAAATTGATTCTCCGGGTGTGATCCGTGTGCGAAGATCTTCGACATATCCTCAGTATGCAAAGAGAGGTCCGAGCTCATGGAGAAGAGGAAGCCTGTGCTCAACTTGGCGACGGCAATCGTGACCTGGACAATGCTGTGACTGACTGATGAGAGTTTATAGCGGACAGTCGAGCTGCGTTTAGTCGTGAAGAAGAGTCGTGTCGTTGCTGATCATCAAGTAGAGGGCTTAGGGCTTCTAGGAAAAGGCAGACATGGCTATACCAGTCACTGGGAGAATGCTCACATAGCACGTGAGCAGCAGAAATAGAGATGGACAAGACACGGCAGTCAGGGAGCGATACCGAGAACCAGGAATGAGCATGAATCAAAAAAAAACAAGCATTGATCAGACGGGGGAGAACATAGGTGGAGTAATGCCTCTCCTTGACGATCTGTGACAATTGGTATGAGGTGGGTTTGTGCATAGGAGTCGCTGCTGCCGCAGTCGTACACCAAACTTACGTGCGAACGAACGCCGTAGGTAACCAGAAACCCGCTGGGCCGTACTGGACCGAACCTTCCATGCGCACCGAAGAACCTCCACGTGGTATGCAAAGGAACAACAACATCCGACCGCTTGCGCAAGCCCATTCGGACGTCGTGTCATGAGTCGAGAGCTAAAGGAATCTGCGGTATCGTTCGTCGTACCGCTAGAGGGACGGATCGGAGTGGGTGGAAGCAAGCTGTGCAGAGTTGCTAACGGCTCAAAGGTCTTTCTTCGAAAGTTAGATGGGGGTTTCAAGGTCATGACTCGGTCGAGTCGAAAGGGCTTGGGTCGTGAGAAGGCGCGATTACCGCTTTGGCCTGATGGCAACGCTCGTATCGGGCTTGGAGGAAGATGCTGTTTGATGGGGATATGTGCAGAATGCTGTGGTCTAGGGCTTCTATTGGAACGCCTTCCGAGATTCGGAGAATGTTTGGAACGACAAGACATGCAAAGGCAGTAGCGACGACCAATATGTTCTTTCTCATATGTAGCTAAGGTTGTCAGCGACAGTTAGTGTCGCTCTCTATGTCTGCATCCTTTTGGAGCGTGTATATATGCTGTCTCGTGAGAAGCACATTTGTCCAGAATTTCTCGAGCATTGCACTCTCATCTGTAGCAGGCGCTGACCATTTTCCAGAATAACAATGCCCGAGATTGAAAAATGGCGATATCCTTCCGAACATCCACCAGATCAACTCAAAAGTCGGTCCATAGCTGCGTATTATATCATAGATGTACTCTATAGTGCCAGATCGAAGATATATGTATGTAGTGAGGCATAGTGTCGTCGATTGTCTTGACAGGGCTTGTTTGGGGTACAACCCTGCCCTATGCGTCTCGGCTCCACTCGGGAGATGTGGAGGAAGCTCTTCCAACTATCCAACTCGACTCGCAGGGTAAGATCCATAACTTCATCCTTCTAAATGACAGACGGCCGAATGATGTACTATAGGTGAGCAGCCAATAGAAGCACTAAGCTGTTTGTTCAAGATCTCGCCAAGTCTCTCTCCAACCTTTTTCAAGACTGACATGAATGGTCGTTTCATGGCAAGTGTAGCTTCGTGATTGGAGCAAAAGTCAAAAAGCACGGATTGCGAGTATAGTTCATAATAAGCGTCGAACTGCCTGAAACAAAACAGGACTGGTAGAAGTGTCGCAGCTGTGTAGCACCTCAAAGGTAACCAAGGTAATCGGGGAAAATCGGAGAACTGATTGTGAAGGAACAAAGAAAGGGTTTAGATATACACACAACAGAGGTTTACTCTCTGCTTCCTAGAAGCGCTCGATATCCTCAACAGAGAATAGGATGTTCTTTTCATGATGGCGCAATGACTATGATGTAATTAAAAAGGAGGTCAAGTCAAATAAATCTAGATGCCGAAGAGCATCTTGCGGGGGTCCTCGATGTACTCCTTGACCTTGACGAGGAAGGTCACGGCCTCCCTGCCGTCAAGAAGACGGTGGTCGTAGGTGAGAGCGAGGTACATCATGGGGCGGATCTCGACCTTGCCGTTGACGGCGACGGGACGCTCCTTGATGGCATGGAGACCCAAGACGGCGGCCTGGGGCAGGTTGATGATGGGAGTACCGTAGAGCGAACCGAAGACACCGCCGTTGGAGATGGTGAAGGTACCACCGGCCATATCCTCAATGGTGAGCTTGTTGTCGCGAGCCTTCTTGCCGAGCTCGGCAATGGCCTTCTCGATACCGACCATATCCATGGACTCGGCGTTGCGGACGACGGGGGTAACGAGACCCTTCTCGGTGGCAACAGCGACGGAGATGTCGACGTAGTCGCGGTAGACGACAGTGTCACCACCGTTAGGGCCCTCGATGGCGGCGTTGACGGAGGGGAGGTCCTTCATGGCGAGAACGGAGGCGCGGGAGAAGGCGGACATGAAGCCGAGCTTGACGCCAGTCTTCTTGAGGATCTCCTCCTTGTACTGCTTGCGCATGTCCATCAGGGCCGACATGTCGACCTCGTTGAAGGTGGTGAGCGAAGCGGCGGTGTTCTGCGACTGCTTCAGGCGCTCGGCGATACGCAGACGCATGCGGTTCATCTTGACCTGTAACCAACTTGTCAGTTCTGGCTTCTCCATGTTTGGAGATGATGGTTGTGTCTTACGCGACGCTCCTCACGGTTGCCGTAGGCAGACTCCTCCTGGGGCTTAGAATCCTTCTTGGGCTCGGGCTTCTTGTCGTCCTTCTTGGGGGCGGGTGCGGGCTTGTCGTCCTGCTTGGGCTCCTCCTTCTTGGGCTCGGGCTTCTTCTTCTCCTCCTTGGGGGCCTCCTTCTCCTTTCCACCGTCGGGCTGAGATGAAGTCTCCTGCTTGTCTGAGGCGGGCGCCTTGGGCTCCTCGTTGGCCTTCTCCTCCTTGCCGCCGGAGGGAGCACCACCGAGCTCCATCTTCAACAGATCCTGACCGACGGTGACGGTGTCCTCCTCGTTGACCAAGAACTCCTTGATGGTACCAGCCTCGGGAGCGTTGACGGCAACGTCGATCTGTTGGTCGGAAATGGTCAGTTTGGGTAAGGTGAAAATCGCGCATGTTGGACGTGGTGTACCTTGTCGGTCTCGATGGTAGCAATCTCCTCGTCTTGCTCGACGTAGTCGCCGACCTCTGTGACATGGTAAGAAGGAGCATTTTTTTGGTAGATCAGAAGGCAATACTCACGTTTTGAGAACTGCTTCAGGGTACCCTCTGTGATGGATTCGGCCATGGTAGGGACCTGGACGATCTTCTCAGCTGCAACATAGCTGTTAGTACCTTAGCAAGCATGTCTGCAGGCAAGTTCACGCACCATAGCCGCGGGTCTGAACCTGAGCAATGGGAGAAGAGCGGAGGAGATGTGCGGGTGTCCTGGATATGTGATCAGAAGGAGATATTTTTGCGGGATTTGCGGTGTTTACCTCGGTTGTTGTGACAGGAGAGCAGAGGAGCGCGAGACGGAAGAGGTAGAGAGACATCTCAGAGCGGCGGCAGAGCGAGTAGCGTATCTGGGAGCGGCGCGGACAGCAGGGCGCATCGAAGCACCTGCGGCCAGGCGGAGGCATTGACGGCTGGACATGGTGTGGAAGAAAGGACGCGAGCAGTCGAGAAAAGAGGCGAGAGCGAGTGAGTCGAGCAACAGAGGACGCAAAGGGGAGGCGGTCCTGGGTTGGAGTAGATGGGGCTGCGGTCTAGAGGGGCTAGGGACAGCAGTTGATGCTTGTTTGGAGTTTGAGGAGTCGCAAGGAAAATGATCTCGATGCCTCTAGCCGTCGTGATCAGCCGCAAGCAAGCGTCGGTACGTCAGAAAGGCCTTTCCGACTTCGTCCGCGCCTTGCCGACGCAGCCCTACGGGCGCCAAGAGGTCAGCAACTGCAGCTGCTGCCAGCCAGTCAGCCAAGGATATCGATTGGGAAGTCGCAACAGGACATTGGATCTGTAGAGCGACTCTTGACTGAACACACCCTCCGGCCAGCCATCCGGACCTCCTCACACAATGGTCAACACACCCGCCATGTAACCACCCTCCCGACCCACCGCCCGTGTCTCTGCGCGCGTGCTGATTCTCCTCGTCACAGCCGTCTATACCGCCGGTCACTCAAGCTGGCCCTTGACTGGTCCGTCCACCGCTACCTCTGGCGTGGCCAGGCCATGTACATTCGCTCTCTCTTCGAAGCCAACGCCAACGTCCGCGAGCCCAGACAACAGAGAGTGAGCTCCTCCTGTCCCACAACACGCGCTGGACTATTGCAATGCTGTCGCTACCATACACTGGACCTCCGTTCGCTAACTGTCCGTTTTTCCTCCTCTCGCCAGATCCTGTTCGACCAGACCGAAGAACTCCTCAAGCAGTGGAAGCACCCCGACCCATACCGTCCTCCCACCGCTCCCGGCGGCAGCAAGTACGAGCGCAACTTGCCCTGCCCCATCCTTGAGCGTACGTCTCTCCCCTCCTACCACCTTCGCCCTTGTCAACCACTGACAAACATCTCTGCACAGCCCCTCCGCCAGGCTGCTAAATGTAGATACCACAACCAACAATTCGATACCAATTCTTTTCTTCTGTTCAACGATCGCTTTTCCTCCCCCAAACAATTCTCTCCAGAAAGACTGTTCTGCACAGCAAACACACACACACAGACGAATCGCTTCTACATGATGATAAAAAAGTATAGAGTCAAGCACTGAGTTTCTCACTTTGGTACTCTTTTAAGAGGCTAAGGCTGGGTTCATTGATGCTACGTACGATATCTGATTGATCGATTCTGAATGTATACTTTTTTCTCTTCTCTTCTCCAGCTCTGCCACATTACAGTTGTTATCTCTCCTGTGCTGTTTACACTGCTGCTGCCCTTATTCCTTGATCTCAGTCGTGACCAGCCCAAGGACTGTTTCCATGAGAACTCTCTCGCCCATCGTCTTGTCTGATGTGAAGACCTGGACCTTCTTCTTCTTCGGTGTGCACATGGATCTTTTGAACACCACTGTCATGGTGACGTCGACTTCAGCCTCAATGTAGGTGCTCTGACTTTTCCACCACCTTGTTGTAGCCTTGTACATATAATGACTTGAAGCAACCTTGGCTTCGAGAGTTTGAAGTTGGCTTCGCTGTCTCGATAGCTGAATCGAACAGATGCCTAGTTCAATGCTTGTCTTGACGGCTTCATCCTTGATGTTCGTATCTGCCTGCTCTTTTGCTTGTTCCCAACCACCTCTTGAGGCACACAATATACCTCATTTGTTTCTGTTCGACTTTGTCGTCTTTGTTGTTTCCTATGGATTTTGCAAACTTGAACCATTACTCGTCTCGCGTACGATCTCGGAACAAGAAACCCTTTGGTCAATCTCTACTCTTCGTCTTTTTGTGGGCATCTTCCTGCTTTTAAGCATCTCTACATTGTTTTTTTTTTTCCTTCTTTCGACAAGGATAAGAGCAAAAAGACAATACTGCCTTGTCTTTTTGCAAGAAAACACTGTATCCATGTTGCCTGTCCACATATTCCCTTGCATGTGTATTCTTTCTCTGTCTTTCTTCCCTGCAAAGACTGTCGCAGTATAGCTGTAAGAATGCGCAATCATTTACACAAAGGAGTAGGTGTCCACTGAGAGTTGTGCTTCCATGGCTCTCTCTCTGGATGCTCGTCTTTTGTTTGAAAGTACTGTGCATCTTTATAATTATATCTTACTCATATGTAGATAGTGAGGAGACTTGATTTGTAGGTCTGTCTTGTCTCATGTGTCTTTGCTTGTTGTTTCTCGCTTGCTTGTCAAAAATCGCAATTCAAACAACTTTTGATCTCTGCTTGTTTCGATACCAAGTTTGGTTCTTGCTTTACTGAGAAGCGTGGTTCGGGGCTGACTTTATTCTCTTTTCTCGGATCTCTTGTCTCGTTTTCATGTCTTGCTCAATTCTCGCATTGTTTCCGAGCGTGGCCTTGTTGGAATGCTGTTTTGAGCTGGCTTGTCTTTTATTTTTATTTTCCGGTTTATGTTCATGTTTCGAGATTCTGCTGTCAGGCGGTGATATGCTGGTTACTGGCTGTTTTGCGCAGCGCATGTCTTCGCTGTCGTGGTAGTCTGCTTTTCCGGTCGAGTTGGTAGATATGTTTCCTGAAAGTCAGTATCTCAAAGTGTGGAGATGGGGAGAGAAGGTGAAAGATGAAATGAGGAGAAAAAGGAAAAGAAGAACCAGGCGTAAAGTTTAACAAAGCTGAATTGGTTGATGTAATGGTATCAAAAGCGTGTCATTCAGCTATTCCCCTCCAGTCTCATTTACCCATCCGTGGCCACGGTTGGTAATGTACAGCCCTGTTCTTCTGCAAACCAACTCAGAAAAAACTGAAAAGTTGCTTGCGAATGTCGAAAAAAAGAAAATGCTCTTCCCGTTAATAAAAAATCACTTGTGCCCAGTCCGTTAAAACCCCATTATCGTAGCTGAAGAAAGCAGCACCCCGCGCGCCGTAAAACCCAAAGAATCAAAAGTTGTAGCGAATTGCTTACAGCTCCTGGCTGGGGCCGCCGGTAGCCTTGGGGGCAGCGGTCTTCTTGGGAAGAAGGTCTGGAAGAGCATGTTAGAATGTGGGAGTCTGATTGTGGAGGCGGCGCAAAACGTACTCTGGTGAATGTTGGGGAGGACACCACCCTGGGCGATGGTGACGTGTCCGAGAAGCTTGTTCAACTCCTCGTCGTTGCGGATGGCGAGCTGAAGGTGACGGGGGATGATACGGGTCTTCTTGTTGTCGCGAGCGGCGTTGCCAGCCAACTCGAGGATTTCGGCAGCCAGGTACTCAAGAACGGCAGCGAGGTAGACGGGAGCACCTGGAAAGACGCGTTAGATATGGTTGGTTTGGATTGAAAGACGCGATTTGACTCACCAGCACCGACACGCTGGGCGTAGTTGCCCTTGCGGAGGAGACGGTGGACACGACCAACGGGGAAGGCGAGACCGGCCTTGGAGGAACGGCTGAGATGGAAGTCAGAATGATATTCGGATGATTCGAGATGGAAAAACGCGTTGTTTTGGATTGGGAAAGCGCGTCAAATGAGGCGCAAAAGTGAGAAGTGGGTGAGGGAGTGGGTTCTGCTTACCTCTGAGCGCTGCTCTTGGTGCCAGTGGCCTTGCCGCCAGACTTGCCGCCAGTCATTTTGATTGATTTGGTTGGGGGGGTTGGGTTGTTGAGTTGAGAAGTGGTGCTAAAAAGCGGTGATGAATACGTCGAGCGTGAGTTGAGAAGCGTGGATGAAAGATGAAGGAAGACGGACAGCAGGCTTGTCGGGGAGCTCTGAGGTTAAGTAGTCGCGACCGACGCTTGACGTTGATTCCCCGAATCATTGGCAGCTTCACTGAGATCCTGGCTACTGGTGGTCCGTGCAGCGTGCCTGCCGTTTCTTGATTCGCCAATAAGCGACTTCCCGCCAATCCAAACTTGTCTGATCCTGTGATCTAAACGGAAGGAGCGCGTCGGAGGGAAGTCGCGTTCGCTCGTCACTTGGCTGTCGGTGATTTTGAGCTCGAGCCTAGTTGTATAAAGCTGTCTGCCCCCACGACGTCGACACTCTCCCTCCTTCTTTCTCCATCCATCATCAACACTCTGCGCATTTTACGTGTCCACCACCTCTAACAAACCAACTCAACCCAACAACTCAAGTCACTCGACTTTTCAAATCCACATCAATCGAAATGGCACCCAAGGCAGCTCAGAAGACCCCCACCACTGGCGGCAAGGCCCCCGCCGCTGGCAAGGCTCCCGCTGAGAAGAAGGAGGCTGGCAAGAAGACCGCCGCCCCCTCTGGTGACAAGAAGAAGCGTACCAAGACCAGAAAGGAGACCTACTCCTCCTACATCTACAAGGGTACGCCACCTCGACTTCTACCTCATCCGAATCGCGTCTTTTCCTTGATCGCATCACTTTGCTTCATCGAATCGACCTTTTCGCATCAACAAATCGCGTCTTTTCGCTTTCCTTTTACGTGTTTTGGGCTTTCACTGACGCGTCTTTCACAGTCCTCAAGCAGGTCCACCCCGACACTGGTATCTCCAACCGTGCCATGTCCATCCTGAACTCCTTCGTCAACGACATCTTCGAGCGTGTTGCAACCGAGGCTAGCAAGCTCGCTGCTTACAACAAGAAGTCGACCATCTCTTCGCGTGAGATCCAGACCTCGTACGTCTTCACTCAGTCTCATCTCTCACTTTCACTTTCTGACTCTCATCCAGCGTCCGTCTCATCCTCCCCGGTGAGCTTGCCAAGCACGCCGTCTCAGAAGGCACCAAGGCCGTCACCAAGTACTCTTCCTCCACCAAGTAAGAGTTGCTTTGATCAATCCTTTTTGATCTGATGGCTTCCTTTTCTCTGTGATACCACCACCTCAAGTTGTTTTCAGCGACGATCTGAACAACTGGGCTTTGGGCAACGGGGTGGTCTCCAATTGGGACGGTGTTTAGCGGGGTTACTTCTTTCTGATAATGCGGTCATGGGAATGGGGTATAAGTTTATTGCGCAGTGTGTTTTTTCATTTTACAACCATCGGGTTTTCTATTACGACTCAAGAGAGAGAGAAGGGCGCATCAACGGGTTCAGACGATACGAGCTGTACAATTCAGAAGAGCCGAAGAACCATGGAGGAAACGAAATCGATTTTTCCAAACTTTTACTATTGCTTTCCACTTTCCTTGTTCCTCTTCTTTCATCTTTCTCATTTCTGCTCCTTTTGCAGTACCATTTCCAGTTTCCTGCTTCACCAAAACTTGAGCATTTTACATCTGAGAGACAAAGGCTCTTTCTTACCACGAAACTGCAACTCGAAAATAATGGCAACCGAGTAAATGCGAGAAATGGCCTACAAATGAAACTCCAAAAACTATACACTTTCAGAACCCCAACCTCGCGAGAATGTGATACTGAAGAGCCAAACCCATAATGCTCTTGCTCTCAAAGCAGGTGAAACGCGAAACTGTCACGGTGGTCCGTTGCTATGCTTCTGCACAGAGAGGAGAGAAGGACCAGCTAGCTAGCTAATTAGCTAGCTCTCTTTGGGCGTCCGAGCTCCTGGACTCGGACTCGAGCTTTTTGGGGGATCCATGATCTGGCATGGCAACGCAGAGGCTATGGGGAAGGATAGTGTGATTTCTTTATTGCTGTATTCGTGATGAACAAGAGCAGTGTCAGAGAACAAAGGAAAGAATCAGTACTTGTAGGTGAAATGGTATTGTAGGAGGAAAACAGGAAGACGGGAAAAGGCAAATGTTTGAGGTCTGGGTTGTGGAGATTTTTGCAAAGAAGGCATCTTGGTTGTAGACTGTCACCCTGACTTTATCATCAAGACTTCCGTGGCAGCAGCAACGATGGCTGTATCTCTTGATATTCATGCCAGTATCAATCAAAGAATGTCACTTACCCTGATATACTACTATGAGTGTCTATACCTACGATATCGACGTCGATACGTCATTTCCTTGCTTATTTTTCATTGCTGTGTAGTCTTTGCTATGAACTGAGTAGACATTCTTGATGAAGCATATCAGAAAACACATATTCGAATATAAGAAGCCAGAGAAGCTCGATATTATATAAAGTAACCTCTCAGAGTGGATAATAGTAGATACTCGACGACGTACGCTACTCGCAAGAAGAAAATACTTAACAGCGCGGTCACAACATCGTCGTCGACCCAAAAATTGCTTGTATGGGATACGACCCTGTTCTTAAACCACAAAGCCGACACTCTCCGAGCATCCCAGCCACCTCGAAACCCCAAGATCACGACCAACCACCCAAAGCACGTCGCGTCAGATGAAGAAACAAAAGCGTCAAAATCGTCAAATTGGTATGTTCTGCTCGTTGCTATGAAAAATCAACAGTCCACCTGAGAAAACTCCCATACGCCTACTCGAGTAGAGGAAGAGCGCATGAATGTATATCGCGTCGCGTTCGGGCGCAAAGAGAGTGCCGTCTCACAGAAAACAAGCAGCCCTTACCCAGTGATCCAACAGAAGATGGAGAAAGAAATTCCAGAAAAAAGCAAAGAGAAGAGAAGAAGAAGAAACACCATTACCCAGAGAGAACACGGTCGGAGTCGTCGTAGCAGTATAGGTATGCATTCGTCAGATAATGGCGTCGTCCTCGTCTTCATCACAGCTTTGCACTTCGGCAACGGCACGTTCAAACTCGGCATCGGTTGTATCACCCGAGAGTGAGGGTTCTTCCTTGTAGATGTGTACGATGCTCTTTGTATTGGTAGGTGGAGTAGCCTCGATGGCGGCTTTCCAGTCGTTCCAATCTGCCTCGTCGCGGATGAGGAAGCCGAGGAGCATGGACGGATCCATATCCTCGAGTGATATCAGACGCAGGCGACGTGTGTGGCAAGAGGCGATGTCGGCCTCGGAAGGAGAAGCAGGCAGCAGAGGTCGCGTGGTGTGTGGATCGAGATAGAAGAGGTGGTCGGCTTGGGTTCCGATGAAGTAGTGTGAGGAGGAAGGTCGGCCACTGTGAGCAAAGGTCAGTCGATGGTCGGAGGAGGAGCAAGGAAGAGAAGGGTCATACCCAGCAATGCCGACACTCTGAGGAAGACGCAGAGCAGCCTTGATGGCTTCTCTGTAGGATGGAGTCACGCCGCGAATGCCCAGCATGGTTCCCAGTAAGATCAGAGTCGGTTGGAAGGAGCCGTCGGAAGCGCGAGCGGTGCTCATGAGGCTGTCTTCGTAGACGCTCGAATCATCGGGACGAATGTAGACTCGAAGGCCAGAAGAAGCATGTGAATCTACCAAGGCTCTGTGTATGGTCAGCGAAAGTGGGCTTAGAGACAGAGAACAAGATGGCATACTTGATGCAACGAGCTGCTGCCGAGGGACCGAACCACTCTCCAGGATGCTTGCCGCATGCCTTGCTGCCGTGCTCGACGAAGCGATGTATGGAAAAGGGAGCAGAAGGATCATCTGCGAACAGAGACAATAGTTTTCGCTCGGCGTCGGACTGCTCTCCCTTGCGCCAGTCTCTTCCCAGGTCAAGTATTTGTAAAGTGTTTGCCAACAGACTCTGAGCACTTCGGATCATGCAGCCCCAGCCAGTGTCGCTGGTGAAGCCTCCCTGGTTACCCAGCTGCAAGAGGCGAGTCCTGAAAGACAGAGAAGAAGAGGCATCGGGGTTGGTAGACTTGGCAATTTGTGAGAAGTTGGAGCGGTAGGTCAACCATATGCGAGACTCCAGGTCGTCGAGAAAGGCAGGGGGCCAGGCGTTATCGTTGGTGGCTTCTTGAACTTGGATGGTCTCGAACTCGTCTTCTCTCTGGGGTGTTATTGACGAGGCTGACTGATTAGGGTCGGTCGCGGGTGTCGGACTTGAAGTAGACGGCAGCGAGGGTGGAGGTTGGGTGGAGGTGGGTGGGTTGGTC